>WSYH01000959.1:86967-142668 GCA_036426205.1 Ascaphus truei | reverse complement strand
TGTCACGTACACTGTCACATACAGTGTCACACTGCGACTGTGACGAGGGGCGAGTGTCACGTACACTGTCACATACAGTGTCACACTGCGACTGTGACGAGTGTCACGTACACTGTCACATACAGTGTCACACTGCGACTGTGACGAGGGGCGAGTGTCACGTACACTGTCACATACAGTGTCACACTGCTGCGACTGTGACGAGAAGTGTCACGTACACTGTGTCACATACATATCTCTGTGCCCAGCTCATGCCTGTCTCTTTATGTTCAGCCCATTTATATGTCCAGCTCATGCCTGTCTATGTGCCCAGCTCATATCTTGCTGTCTCTCTGTGCCCAGCTCATATCTTGCTGTCTCTCTGTGCCCAGCTCATATCTTGCTGTCTCTCTGTGCCCAGCTCATATCTTGCTGTCTCTCTGTGCCCAGCTCATATCTTGCTGTCTCTGTGCCCAGCTCATATCTTGCTGTCTCTCTGTGCCCAGCTGATGCCCGTCTGTCCTCAGGTTCAGAAGCTGCCTCCACGCGCTCAATGACACGGCCTCCACAGTGGTTGGCGTCATGTACTTTAACATCCTGGAGATGCCCTGCTTCGGTCTCAGTGAGGAAGAGCAGTGTGTAGAGTGGCACTGGTGGGGAGGGTGAGTGTGCCCGTGTGTTTCAGTCTCTGTACATGTGTACATACACATGTACAGTGTGTTTATCCTGTATCTTTGTCTCCTGGCCGTGTGAGTATCTTGTGGTCTGTCCCATCTGTGTATTTGTGTATCTTTGACTGTGTCCCTTATCTCGGAGTGTGGCCTGTCCATTGTGTTGTTGTGTTGTTGTGTTTTAGGTTGTGATGTATTTCCATCTTTTCTCCTCAGCTGTAAAAGACATGATTTGGTACCGAAAGCCCAGCTGCAGAAGCAGGACAACTTCAATTATACCCACCCCCCGGGCACACGCAGACCTGCCCCCTTCTCACTGCGCCCGCTGGGGAGGCACAGGGGCACACGTACACCTGCCCCCTCACTGCGCCAGCTGGGCAGACACACAGGCACACGTACACCTGCCCCCTCCTTACTGCGCCCGCCGGGGAGGCACACGGGCATACACACACCTTCCCCCTCCTCACTGCCTTCTTGGGGACCCTCTTGGCACCCAACGGCCAGCACCAAAAGAAGACGTAGGCTCCTGAAGAAGCAGCGGAAGGAAAGGCCAAGAAAATCAGCAAGAGACAGCCAAGGATTCGGAAAGACAGCCAGGGATTCGGAGAAAGAGACAGCCAGGGACACGGAGAAAGAGACAGCCAGGGACGCGGAGAAAGAGACAGCCAGGGACGCGGAGACAGCCAGGGATGCGGAGAAGGAGACAGCCAGGGACGCGGAGAAGGAGACAGCCAGAGACGCGGAGAAGGAGACAGCCAGGGACGCGGAGAAGGAGACAGCCAGGGACGCGGAGAAGGAGACAGCCAGGGACGCGGAGAAGGAGACAGCCAGGGATGCGGAGAAGGAGACAGCCAGGGACGCGGAGAAGGAGACAGCCAGGGACTCGGAGGAGACAGCCAGGGACTCGGAGAAAGAGACAGCTAGGGATTCAGAGAAGGAGACAGCCAGGGACTCAGAGAAAGAGACAGCCAGGGACGCGGAGAAGACATCCAGGGATTCAGAGAAGAAGACAGCCAGGGACGCGGGGAAGGAGACAGCCAGGGACGCGGGGAAGGCGACAGCCAGGGATGCAAAGAAAGAGACAGCCAGGGATTCAGACAAAGATAGCCAGGGATTCAGAAAAAGAAACAGCCGGAGATTGAATCTTACTGACAGAGACAGTCAGAGAGTGAGACTCGCTGAAAGAAACAGCCGGAGATTGAATCTTACTGACAGACAGTCAGAGAGTGAGACTCGCTGAAAGAAACAGCCGGAGAACCCTTCAAAACCAAGATGAGATTAATACATCACAGTGACATTAACCAAAATTCAATGTGTGGATTATCTGAGCCAATCAGAGCGCCTGTGGATGGTTAAACAATACGGGGCAAGGTGTGAGACATGCAGGGCATCATGAGAGAGTGGGAGTCACGCACATAACACCCGTGACCCGCACATGTATATTGTGTGTGTAATCAGGTATATTTACATATAAATTGGTATAGCGTGCCCGTAAATATACAAAGGGTTCCTGAAAATTTGTATATACACATTCTGCCTACAAATAGGTATACACACTGTGTGTGAGCAAGACGCATGAAAATATGTAAATATGTAAATATGTATAGCCCAATGTAAATATGTAATATTTGTGTGTAAATACAGTATGTTCGAATATGTATACTTGTCCATGTGTAAGTCTGTGCATTAAATAAAACACACATATATATAGCTTCATTTCTGTATATGAGGCTGTATGAGCTTTTCTGTATATCTTCCTTTTATGGTTATCACTCTATCTCTCTGCGCTCTTATAATATACTTTTTCCCTCTTCTGTTTTACTATTTATTTTTTTAAATAATAAAAAAACAAAAACAATTATCAGTTATTATTTTCTTTATGCTCTAAATATTATGTATTCTGTGCCTGCTTTCTTATTTTCTGTGCCCTATATTTAACAGGGCACATCATTTCATAGTTGTCTAATTTTTTGTGCTTCTTTTTTTTATGTAGATTAGAACTTTTTATATGCTGCTCCTGTCTGTTTATTATGCTCCGATGACATCACCTCACCGCCTGAATCAGGGGATGTTTCCTCCCCTTGATGCACCGGCATTGATTGCTCTACCTCGTGCACCTGTGGACATGTGGCCGCCCTCCGTTTACCTTACTGAAATTGGCTGTGGGGAGCAGATGATGATGGCAATTTTGATTGGCCACAGTATTTAGCCTAGCAATCCTCCACTACCCTTTAACCACTCCGGGAAGAAGGGCCCCTTGGCTGAAACGTGTAGAGTGTTCACTGACGGCAGTATACATGATTTCTACAGCGTGACCTTTGCTTCATGATGCAACTCCTGTGGACGATATGACAGACTGCAATCTATGTTGGAATTACTCTCCCTTGGACTGACTCATACACAATTATGGACAGCTGAATATCACTTTCTCTGCTGTTTTGAGTCCTTTCCCCTTTGTGGGATGTAGGCAAACGCTGGTTTGATTGAGCATCCAGTACTGGCTTTATTTTTCATCCTATATAGCCATGTGTTTTGCCTTTTTGTCAGAATCAACAGGAATGTTTTGCACTCATGTTTTTTGATATTTTTATTATTTTTGATTATTGCTGCACAGGGTTTCAGTATTTTACATCTTATTTTACCCTGTGTCTCCCCCTTGGTTTAAGATATATTTTTTTCTTATGTTTACTACTGTGTATATAAGTTTATTCATTGTATATACTTAATTATTTTTTTCCTTTGGGTTAAGTTATATTATTTGTAGCTAGGATCCTTAGGGGGTACTAAAGGAATATTGAGGTAAGGTCCCCTCAATTAACTAGTGCTACAGAGCATTGTATCCACTTGTTGAAATAAATTGCTGCAACCGGATCACATAATGTTGTAATGAAGTGCTGTGTGGAGCTGTGTACAGTAGATTAACCCCCAGTTGGAACACGGTCCAGCAAGGATATGAAAGGTTGTCTGGGGGAAGTCCTGAGACCCACCCAGACCCCTTACATAAATCCAGCAACTTGATAAACCAGTGATCCTGGGGAAGCTCCCACATATAGTAATAAAGTAATAATAATAGTAATAAAGTACTCACATAAGTCCGTTTTTCATCCGCGTGTGTGTGCTCCTCGCTGTATGCAGAAACAGGATGAAATCACCCCTACCAAGGAGGAAGGTGAATCAGCGGGCACGACCACGCAGCAAAAAGTTGCAAAGGCTGGACTGGGCTATGAAAAATCTTTATCAGAGCATGGATTAAAAAACAAGAGGAGGAGAAACAGCCCCCTGCGCCTCTAACACGTTTCACCCAGTATGGGCTTTCTCAAAGAGTAGCGTTACTTGTGCACAGTCCCCTGAAGTACCGGATGCAAACCGGACGTGACGTCACTCAACCAATGAGATGCAAGTACTCCCTAGATGGTATGCAGGGAGAACGCACTCCTGGCTAGCATGTACTCGTATGGGATGCATTAGTACCGGAGTCATGCGCAATGGAAACAGATACAAAACAAGTTAAAAACAAACAGTTTTGGTTTTACACATAGTGTCAAATGCAATTAATTAGTCTATAACCGCAAGTCGGAGTACTATGGAAAGAGACCTCGCTCAAACCCCTAGATGGAGTATATTATTTGATACATTTAAGCTCTTGGTTTTACTTTCAGCGATATTAAATGCATTATTTTTCTAGTCACAGCTTTTTTATTTTTGTTATGCTGCCTGCAGTGTGTTTATGTTTTTAATGTTAGTGTGTCTTATTGCTCGTTATTAAAATCATTTCCTTTTTCTATTTTGACTTAGAATCCAAGTCTTTTTTCTTTATATTAGATTAGTTATTCTGTGGTATATTTAGAGTGCTATTTTGGGGATTGTCTCAGTCTTTTTGTGTGTTATATATATATATATATATATATATCCATTATCTGATTATCACTAATCTATCTGTATCTATCCATCTATCTATATATATCCATTCACTATCATCAATATCTACATCCATTTATTCATCCATCAGTCAATCGATCTGTATTGTCTGTACCAATCTAACCCTTTGTTGAGTAATGAAACACCATGCCATACATACTGTATCCGCCTTGTTCAGTATATTTCACAGTTGGGGGGTGGGGCACATTTTACAAACCAGTGGGGTGAGGGGAGTGAGGGATCAGTGCATTTTGGGGCAGGGGGCAGAGTCCTGCTCAGGGACACACGGTGAGGGGAGTGGACAGGTTGTGTGATATGTTATTATAGATATTAATATGTAACATAGAATCTCAGACACTCACAGAGGGCTGTGTATCAAGCTACTAAAAAGTGAGACCAGATGCAAAATAAATGTTCTTTTATGCAGCGTCCTCATCACATGAAGGTTTGGTAATCAATTATGTTTACTTTTGATCTGTTAATAATCTCTTCCTGTAACTCCTCCTAATGCCCCATATAACCGCTCCCTATAACTCCTCCTAATGTCCCATATAGTCTCTCCCTATAACTCCTCCTAATGCCCCATATAACCGCTCCCTATAACTCCTCCTATTGCCCCATATAACCGCTCTCTATTATTCCTCCTATTGCCCCATTTAGCCTCTCCCTAAGACTCCTCCTATAGCTGCATATAACCGCTCCCTATAACTCCTCCTAATGCCCCTGATATCCGCTCCTATTACTCCATAAAACCCCTCCCTATAACTCCTTTTGCTTGATTTGTTTGCAGTGAAGATGTTAGCTGCACAAAAGCCTTATACATTTAGCTTGACACATAGCCCCTGTAATGTCGGGGTACAAAGGTACCCCCCACGCCCAGTTTATACCCTTTGAAGATCATTCCCCAAGATCAGGGGTACTAAAAGCTTTGCCGTTTGTGCCCGTTTTACATTGTCAATTCCTGCTGCAAATTTGCACCCAATTTTAAGTATTCGAGTTCTTCACGTCCGACGCCCTAGCTCGTGCGTGACGCAGGTCTGGCGCCCTGGCTCACCTGCGTGGCGCACGTCTGACGGCCTGCGTGGCTCAACTCTGTATAACGCATGGTTTGAATGCTTATACTGTAATGGTGCGTCTGTATATTAGATCATTTGTAACATAACATAGATGGCATGGTCAATCCTGGCCCGGAAAGCTTACAATCCCAATTATGGCTTCTTTTGCGCTAGTGTTGCCCCAACTTTGCAGACGGGAGACTTTAGATGCAAAAGGGAGTCGATGTGCTACAAACACGGCGTCCTTGGCTCTCTTGCAGCAGGATTTGAAGGGTGCAGACTGTGCCCATGATGCTTGAGAAATGACCTCTCAGAAGCATATGTATCAAAGGAAAAGTGCCATTTTGGGGGCAAAACCAACGCCACCAGATGTATCAAAAGACAAAATTCTATTGATGCATAGCACAGTGCAGAATGAATCTACTTTTGCCTTGACTCACAGTCCCCCACAGACTTTCGCTCTAGTGCAAAGGATTATGGGGGACAAGACACGTCCTCTTATTGGTCCTTCTGCCTGCTCCGTGGTTGGCTGTGGGGGCGTCTGTGCTGTAGAGGAGCAGGGATCTGTAGCTTGGTTTCTCTTGTGGGGGTACTAGGAGAGAGGAGCATGGACAGGGTCTCTGGCTGCTTCTGCACCTGGCCTACGGCCTCTGGCCTCACAGTGGGCACAGAGATGGTGCAGGGTGGTTGGGGGCTCCGGTATCTGTTGCCCTGGGAGTCCCTGGCAGGCTCCCTGGAACGGGGTCTCTGGGGACGCTCCTGTTTGGGGCTCTTGGCCCTGTGGGGGGAGGGGCTACGGCTCTTCTGGCGGGAGGGTGACGGGATGATGAGGTCGTGTAGGCGGGCGAGGGCCGGGCTGCGGCTCCGGGGGGAGCGGGCGTTGGCCGGGCTGGGGCTGCGGGATGTGGGTCGGAGTAGGACCTGAGTGCTGTTATCCTCCTCTGAGCTGCTGGAGTCAGAGCTGTCATGGGGCGAGCTGGCATCAGAGCCTGGCAGTGAGATCTGGGAGCAAAAGGGGAGAGATACTGTTATATAGGGGGGGGGGCATAGTGGAACAGTGTTATATAGGGAGACCGGAATAAGGGCACAGAGAAAAGAGGCAGATATTGGGGGAGAGGGTAAAGGTCACAGGTCCTGACCTGGAATGGCTCAGTGACTCCGATCAGGGTGCCCAGGTTGTTGCTATAGTAACCGAGTAGGTATTCACTAGTCCCCTTGGGCAGCAATTCCTCACTGAACAATACCTTTGGAATGAAAAAACAGGGAGAGGGGAACCTGAGAAACTCCCACAATCCACTTCGGCACATCCGCCATCCACTCCAACAGATCCACTATCCCTGCCATCCACCTCGACGCACCCGCCATCCACTCCAACAACTCCACTATCCCCACCATCCACCCCGAAACACCTGCCATTCACCCCGACACAACCACCATCCACCCTAACACCCATCTCCCCCCCCACCCTATCCACCTTAACACACTCACCATCCATGCCATCCACCTCAATAAACCCGCCATCCACTCTGACACACTCACCATTCACACCAACACACCAACTATTCACCCCGGGCATTAACACACCTGCTGACAAACCCAAACACATGGGCGCCAAGGCTGGACGGAAAACATGCATCTGTGTATGTGGATTGGTATATGGTTCAGTACTAAATGTCATGTATTGTTGTATGGTCATATGTAGAAGCACATGCACACCGCTGGTAGGTGCTGGAGGGGGGTACTTATCTGCCGGTGCGCTGTGTCCAGGGAGGTCCAGACATCCCAGAGGTACTTAAGCAAAGGAATAGAAGCCTGCTTCCATTCCTTTGCTTATGTATTGTTGTATGTCCATGTTGTGTATTTGTTGGGTGACTGAGTTGTCTACCTGATGTTGTGTAACTGCTGCTGTGCATATAACTCCTGTAGCTGCTGCTGTGTGTATAACTCCTGTAGCTGCTGCTGTGTGTATAACTCCTGTAGCTGCTGCTTTGTGTATAACTCCTGTAGCTGCTGCTGTGCGCCTAACTCCTGTAGCTGCTGCTGTGCATATAACTCCTGTAGCTGCTGCTGTGCGTATAACTCCTGTAGCTGCTGCTGTGCATATAACTCCTGTAGCTGCTGCTGTGCGCCTAACTCCTCTAGCTGCTGCTGTGCATATAACTCCTGTAGCTGCTGCTGTGTGTATAACTCCTGTAGCTGCTGCTGTGTGTATAACTCCTGTAGCTGCTGTGCAGAGTGACATAATAACATGCGGAGAGATATAATAACATGCAGAGCGATATAATAACATGCAGAGATATATAATAACATGCAATGATGTAATAACATGCAGAGATATATAATAACATGCAATGATGTAATAACACGCAGAGAGATATAATAACATGCAATGATGTAATAACCTGCAGAACAGTGTAATAACACACACAGATAAATTGATACACCAATACACACACACACACAGACACACACACAGACACACTAATACTGCGGCACAGTCATGAGCTGCATAGGGAACAATGACAGGAGGACAGAAAGAGAGAGGAGCCAGTGAGAAGAGGACAGGAGATCCGTCAGGGGACAATGACAGAGGACATGCCGTAAAGTGGGCAGTTTATTTAACTCCTTCAGTGCAACAGCATCGAATACATCCCTTCTCCCTGATATATTTCCGCTGATTTCTATACAAAGGTATTTTGGGAATGTCACACCCCTTATGAAGGGGAAAGTGTTCTTCATGTATGGTGCAGTTCTCTGCCCTCTCCTGGTAACTTTCAGAACGGCGTCCCTTTATCTGGGAGATAAATCTGATTCTTCCATACAGAAGGGCAAAGCACAGGGGGCAGCAACGCATCCCGGGCCCTCCGGGCAGCCAGGGGGTTAAAATCCACACATTGTAGGGAGCATCCTTCAATCCGCCAACAGCATCAAGCAGTGGGAACGTTCACTCCGTATCCCATGCTGATGTTTCCGGCGAGATGTGAAGGCTCATGGTTAACGCTACTGCATTATTAATAATTGTGGTGTGTGTGTGTGTATATGTATATATATATATATATCAAAAATGAATAGACGATACTGTTCTGTGGGTAACAAAATGCTTTTATTTGTGCGAGCTTTCAAGATACACTGATCTCTTCTTCCGGCAGTGTTACAATGGATACCTCTACATCACACACACACACACACACTATATGCATGTGTGTATATATTTACATTTCTGCATGTGTATATCCGTGTATCTTCATATGCATGTGTGTGCGTGTGTCTATAAATATATATATATATATATATATACATACACACGTGTGCATGAATGTACAGTTTACTGTATGTATATATACACAGTACACGTGTGTGCACATATATATATATATATAATTTTTTTTATAAGAAAATGTTCGGTTGTTGCCTAAATCCTCCCCATTTGCGTCAGACAAAGATGAATAATAAATGGATACATTTTGACCTACTTCCTCCGGTTTCACACACTATTTCTGGAACAAGCCTGTATAGCGGGATCAAGCTGCTGCCCTATAAAAAGGCCTTTCCTAAATCCTCCCGGTTTTATCGGATTAGAGCTGTTTTGATAAACTCTGGCTCTTACCCCCAAAGATACCGGGACATGTTCTGAAATTAACCCTTCAATTATCAGAACGGTTCCCAATGCAATTTAGAGGAGAGGAGGGGGAGCTTCTGTAAATTGTATACAAGATTTCCGGGAGAAGAGGCAGAGAGCAGTTTTATCCCTTTCTTTTATTCTCTAAAGAATAAATTGCAGTACTCCTAGTGTATGAATACAAGTGGTAACCGTTACACCTTCACTACTTAGCCGACAGTATAAAGATAAATAAGTAGATAGACAGATAGATAGGAATAGACAGATTTAGAGAATGCTTTGTTTTTAGAATATAATAGGTGCCGGTACCTACCCTCTTCCCTTTTCCTGCTCCCCATCTCCCTTGCATTGTCGTGATATCACGCCGTCATGGCAACACGACATCACAAGAAGATGCCGCCGGAGACGAGGAACAGCAGGAGAAGGGGAGTGAAAAAGGTGACGGTAGAATACAATAGTAACAAAATTGTCCAAATGTAGCAAGTGTACCACTCAGAGGTGGGCTTGGTATCTCAATACACGTCCAAACAGCCAGGTCCCAACGCGTTTCGTCAACACGTGTCTTCGACCCCCTGGCGAAGTCACGAAACGCGTCGGGACCCAGTTTGTGATGCAAAGCGCAACTCTGAGTGGTACATTTGCTACATTTGGACAAAGTGGTTACTATTGTATCCTGGGCGGTTTAAAGGCGTGGATTTTCCATGTTACCCTGGACCCGGATTAGGAGTGACAGTCCTTTGTTTTGTGGTATAGAAATTCCTCACAGATGAGTACTTCTGTTATGAGACAAATGTATCTCTCAATGTTCTAGCTACACATGAGTGTGCAACTTTTACCTTTATATTGATGATACTAAACGTCAGCACAGAGTTACGCTACGTGGCATGCGCCTCTTTTTCCCCTGGTCTAATCAGATCAGCGTGGATGTGGTTCATCTTCTTAGAAGCTGCGGACCTGTCCCGTCACTTTATACCCTTTATTCACGTATTACAGTATATGAACTTTCAAATGATATGGACTTGTATTGTATCAATCACGGTATGAATTGATTTAGATTATAATATACTGTAATTTAGTGGGCACACTCCTATGTACACACACACCTTATTGTCTAAATCACAATTCACATTGGTATGTATGTATCACCAAGTGTGTATGTGATTATTCACAAACACCTTACTTTACATTGAATTTATTATTCACTTTAATATAATTTATTCATCACTATTGGATTTTTTGCTGAGTGCTTACTTTTTGTTAAATATATATTATGTATATATGTATGTTTGTGTGTGTATATATTATATATACAAGATGTAAAACCTGCGCAATGCTCCACACCGCGGGCACAATACAAATACCACACAGGAATCTGGAGTACACAATCAGAGGAAGGTTCACTTGTTGCTCCAGCAATGTCGTGTACCTCATCATGTGCATGAAATGCCCAGGAGGCTGTTACTACATAGGCGAGACGGGATAGGGGCTAAACAAGAGAATGAATCTGCATCGCCACAGCATCACACGCGGAACAAGAGACAGTCCTGTCGGTGAACATTTCTCTGATAAGATGAACGATCTGAAGGTGGCCATACTCAAAGGTAATCTTAGAACACCAAAAGAGAGACGGTTGCATGAATACAAATGTATGCAACTGTTCAGGACACTTAGCCAGGGCCTAAACCGAGACCGCAGCTTCATGAGTCACTACCCTGACACAAGAGAACTCTCCTCCCATGAGTGCTAAAGGCCATGTCTATACAAACTGCGCTATATGAATGCACACACAGTGGTCTCTTACATATATATATGTACAATGTAATTCTATCCCTATATACAGTACCAATAGGGTCCACATAATATCTACACACATTAATACCCGTAGTAATGCAATACCCTCTTACATTTCTACACCTACCCACACAATTGGTATACACTCCCACACACACTTTTTGTCAAGCGCTGTGTACACTGTGGGCACTTTATACATTTTGTTTACACACACACACAACACACACACACACTCTTACATCACTAACATTCAGGGACCATTTAACACCTTAAGTTAGGGGAGTGCAAACTTTTACTTCTGCGCCCCCCTGTCTGGCTTGCTCCAGAGCTCACGCCCTCCTTCTACCTTGCAGCTGCGTCAAATGACGCTCCGGGGTCATGTGACATCAGGTCACATGAACCACGGTGTCATTTGACGCATGTGACATCATTGCCATGGAGACGCATCACAGTGTCTGAATACCGGTAAGTATTATTGTTGCAGAGGCCTCACGTGATCCCCTGGCATTTAATTTAAATGAACCTCTGCAACCGCCCGTGTCCCTCCCCTCCCCCCCAAGAAAAATCTCCCGTCCCCAGTTTGAGCACCCCTTCCTTAAGTCATAAATCACATACTGTATGTACAGGGGGAGGGATAGGCTTCAGTCACAGATAACCTTCCAAGATGCACTGTTTTTAAGTTAAATCCTTTCTTGCTTCATTCATTGTAACATCGCCGGAAGAAGAGATCAGTGTATCTCGAAAGCTCGCACAAATAAAAGCATTTCGTTAGCCACAGAACGGTATCGTCTATTCGCCCTGGAGGGCGCAACACCCAGGTTGCGCGCCGCTGCCTTGGAGAACAGATGAAAAATGTCCCAGAAAAGCAAACAGCCGCAGGTTCAACCCTGTGTATTTTTTGTACTTTAATACACTAGGAGTGCGCCTGTTTTTCTTTTGTTTTAGTATTATATATAAACACAAAGAAAAACAGGCGACTCCTAGTGTAATTAAGTACAAAAAATACACAGGGTTGAAAAGCTGCGGCTGTTTGCTTTTCTGGTGACTTTTTCATCTGTTCTCCAAGGCAGCGGCGCGCAACCTGGGTGTGCGCCCTCCAGGGGCGCGAGATTTGTCTGCGGGGGGCGGGTGGGGGTTTACAGAGAGGCCCCATGCGCTTCCCGAAGGCACTTAATTAAGTGCCGGGGGCGGCGGAAGGCCCTGTAAGCTGCACTTACTTGGCTCGATGCTTCTTGGAGACGTCGCCATGGCAATGGCGGCGTCTTATTGACGTCACTTGCCATGGGGGGGGGGAAGAGTAAGAGGAGAATAGTGAAGGAATAGAGGGAAGGAAAATAGAAAGGGGGAGGATTGGGGGTAGGTGTACCCTATGTCCCGTTTAGTCCGGACATTCCCGGTTTTTTAATGCCTTTCCCGCTGCCCACATTCTTTAAATGTCCCTTTTTGGATGCCGGTTTTGACCATAAGAGAGGGGGGTGGGCAGTAAGAACAAGAATGCAGGGAGGAGAGCGGAGAGAAGGGCGGAGTCCGTGTCTGAGCTGCAGAGGGGTGGGGGCGCGGGTTAGCTGCAGAGGGCGGGGGGCGGTGTAGTGTCAGCGGAGCCCCAGCAGTGAGAACTTCCGGTGTCTGCTGCCAGGGCTCAAGATGGCTTCCCCCCCCCCCACTCATGTTCCACAGTGATAGTAGGGACACACACACACACACACACACACACACACTCACTCGCTATAGGGAAACAAACACCGGCATGGGAGAAGGGACGGGGGAGATACACACCAGCATGGGTGAAAGAAAGAACACACAGTAGTGAGAGGAAGACAGCAATGGGTGGGAGAGAAAAGAGACAGCACGCGGGGGGAAAGAACGCAAGGGAAGAGAAGACACATCATGGGGGATAGAGACAACAAACCCAACCACAGCTAAATTGAGAGATAGACACCACACACAGCAATGTGGGGATAGAGATAACACACACACACAAGTATGGGGAGAAAGAACACACACCAGCAGTGGGTGAGAGAGGACCCAGCATGAGATGGGGAGAGAGAGTAGTAGAATGGGGGAGAGACACAGAGAATGGGGATGAGAGGGACATACACATCAGATGGGGAGAGAGAGACACAGAGAATGGGGGAGAGAGAGTAGACGACACACAGAGAATGGGGGAGAGAGAGACACATCACAGAGTAATGGGGGAGAGAGATACAACACAGGAATGGGAAGGACCACAGAATGGGGAGAGAACAACCAACATAGAATGGGGAGAGTAGCACACAGAGAATGGGGGAGAGATACACACACAGAGAATGGGGAGGATATAGCACAGAGAATGGGGGAGAGAGACACACTCGAGACATGGGGAGAGAGAGACACACAGAGAATGGGGAGAGAGACACAACAGAGATGGGGGGAGAGAGACACACCGAGAATGGGGAGAGAGACACACACAGGAATGGGGAGAGAGACACCACAGGAATGGGGGAGAGAGACCACACAGAGAATGGGGAGAGAAACACAGGAATGGGGGGAGGAGAGAGACACACAGAAACTGGGAAGGGAGAGAGACACACAAGAGAATGGGGGATGGATGAGAGCAACCCCACAGGATGTAAACAGACCCTAATGGGGAAGACACACCACAGAGAAGGGGGATGAGAGGACACACAAGAAATGGGGGAGCGAGGAGAGACACACACAACAGAGAATGGGGGAGAGAGAAAGCACAGGAATGGGCGGAGAGAGACAGAATGGGTGGATGAGAGACGAATGGGAAGGGGTGGAACGAGACATGGTAGGATGGGGGGACAGGGTTTGGGTAGGGGAAAAAGAATGGAGGGGGTGGGAGGGAACAAGAATGGAGTGAGTGGGAGGGCAAACGAGAAGTGCTGATGTGGGGGACAGGAACGTGCGCACGAAGTAGGGAGGGATGGTGGGGACAGTGGGTAGGGTTTGAGTGAAACGAGTGGGCATGTTAGGGTCTGGGTGGGTTGACAGGGAGGAGAATGTTAGTTTTAAAGGGTAGAGACTTTAAGGGTGGATATAGATGAGTTTTCTACATAATTTATGGTAGTGATGGGGAGAAATAGCCTTGGATTTGTGATAGAGGACGGTGAGTACATACAGTAGACATAAAGCTCATGTATGATCTGTGTTTTATAAATATGTTTTTAAATTGTGTCCGGGTATTTTTTACTGTTGTCACCCTAATTTTGTTGGAGAAAAATAGGACGAATTGGATGGAGTTGGGGGGGGAAGGAGAAGATTAATGGATGGGAGTTTTTCCCTCCTCCTCCCCGTTCTTATTTCCCGTCTTCCTCCCCTCTCTATTGGTTTCCTTTCCTTTTTCTCCCCCTCTTCGTCCTTCATACTTTTCATTTATTAGTTAAACCTATTAGATAAAGAAGGTGCATTTTCTTATTTCCTTCCGCTCTTTTCTGCCTTTTCCTAACCCCTCTTGTCCTCCCCTTGACTCTCTTTTTCTCCCTCTTCCCTCTTTTCTTATTTACCTCCCCCTCTTGCCCCATCCTTCTTCCCTTCTTTTTTTATTGCCACTCCTGATCTCCTTTTCTTTATTTCTTTAATCCATTTTCTGTCCGTCGCACAGCGGTACCGGTTGTCCCCTGTTTGTATTGTCCTTCCTTCTTATTGGCGGCCTTCTGACCCCGCTGTTGTGTTCGCGATCCGCGCATGTTCATTGTTTATAACGTGAAGAGCGACCAACCAGAAGGTACTCTGCATATCAGTGGGTTTCTTCAGTGAGAAATAGCGTGAGGGGAAGATAGATGGATCAAACATATACATATATATAGAGCGGGCTAGGCAAAATCCTTTATCTATCGTGGAGAAGGAAAAGGTTTGTGGAAAGACAGTTGCATAATGGGGAATTCTCGCCGCTTCCGCCGCCGTTTCTTGACCGTACCTACGCCTCTCTCCCTCGTACATCGTTGTCCTCGGGCTACTGCCATTCGGTCTTTCGCGAGAGAGCCAGGTTATAGCAGCAAGATATCGTCGCTGAGCGCTCCCCTTCCCCCCGAGTCTCCTCTCTCTCACTGAACGTTGACAGTCACACACACACTAACACACACTCAGTGCTCCCTTCCCTCTCTCCTCACACACACCGCTGTCCTCTCTCTCTCAGCCAGATGTGGTTCCTCGCTGCCCTCACTGGCTGTCCAGCCCCTGCTCTGCTTTCAGATCTGTGGAAGGAAGTTAGACGGATCTCACGGGGAAAGTGGAGTGCAAACCACAAAGGCTCCCATAACATTAACGCTGGTCTTTGAAGTGACAATCTTAATACCGTGTATATGTTCCCGGCACGTCGCTCAGATTAGATTGGAACCTCATCAGGGAAGGAATGGAATTGTAGAATATTGCCAACGTTAGATTGTTAGCTCTTTGGGGGGATCCGAAATGTGAAATTAGGGCAGAGCCGTGTGATCGCGCGGTTTATGTTTAGTGCATGTTTGTGTTATAATTTCCTTTATATGATGTTCTGCTTCTTGGCTTACACCTTTTATCTATATTTATCATATCTATATATCTATCTTTATCCATATATTATATATATATATATTATATATATAATATTTTTATATATATTAATTATATATAATATATTTATATCTCTCTCTCTCTTCTCTCCTCTCTCGTCTCAAAAAAACAAAATCCTTCAAATGGAAAACATTTACTGTGTGCTCATTGTATGTCTTAGACAGGTCTTGCAACCCCTTTTTGACACTTCATCACCAGCATACAGGGTTCTTCCATATACCATATCACATATATACAGGTTGACCAAACCTATAACATTGCTCGCCGGCGCGTGGATTTGTTTACATGTGGGCGAGCTCCTTTGGCCAAGGCCACACTGTTGGTACTAGTTGGCGGCTTAGATTTTTTTGTGTTGCGAGTATATTTTTGGTTGATTTGTCGACGCACGTGCACTATATAGATATATATATATATATATATATATATACATATATAATATATATATACACACGCACGCACGCACGCGCGCACACACACGAGAGATGGATGGTAAAGGTTAAATGAGGCTCTGATCTGTGGCTGACACGCTCCTGTTTATTTTCGCAGACATGTGGCGGATGACAGCTGAACAGATTGAAAGAGGTAAGGGGAAATATGTCACAAACTCTACTGTTCCCAAGCATGCACCTCTTGGGAAATACTTCTCCACTTTATCTGTCCATAATCCTGTTATCTAGAGAATTATTCTTATGTCCGTGGGATTTTCTGTATAGAGATCAAATTATTTATTGTAGGTTGTAATTCTGCTTCTGTTAGAGCAGCAAGTCATAGACATGACAGTAAGGACAGAGCTTTACAAACCTCACAGGTCTCTTCTTCATATGTACAGGGCTTTCCCAGACTCACAGGTCTCTTCTTCACATATGCAAAGCTTTCCTAGCCTCACAGGTCTCTTTTTCACATATGCAAAGCTTTCCTAGCCTCATAGGTCTTTCTCACATATGCAAAGCTTTCCTAACCTCACAGGTCTCTTCTTCACATATGCAAAGCTTTCCTAACCTCACAGGTCTCTTCTTCACATGTACAGATCTTTCCAAACCTCACAGGTCTCTTCTTCATATGTACAGGGCTTTCCCAGACTCAAAGGTCTCTTCTTCATATATGCAAAGCTTTCCTAGCCTCACGGGTCTCTTTTTCACATATGCAAAGCTTTCCTAACCTCTCCGGTCTCTTCTTCACATATGCAAAGCTTTCCTAGCCTCATAGGTATTTTTCACATATGCAAAGCTTTCTTAACCTCACAGGTCTCTTCTTCACATATGCAAAGCTTTCCTAGCCTCACAGGTCTCTTCTTCACATGTACAGATCTTTCCAAACCTCACAGATCGCTTATTCATGTGTACAGAGCTTTCTAAACCTCACAGGTCTCTTCTTCACACGTACAGATCTTTCCAAACCTCACAGGTCTCTTCTTCGTGTGTACAGAGCTTTCCAAACCTCGCAGGTCTCTTCTTCACACGTACAGAGCTTTCCAAACCTCCCATACCTGCGAGAGTTGAGAAACTTTGTTCACGTGGAGAAGAGACCTGCGAAGGTTGAAAAGCTCTGTACATTGTTACATCTTTGGAAGAACACTGATTGCTCTATTAAAAAGACAGAGACAAGTTAAAACAAATCACAACCTACACCGAATCTACTATGTAACTATGTATACATGCTTCCAGGACAAATACGGCTGCTGCAATTTTAACTGCAGCCAATGTTTATGTAAAGTATCTGTTATTTCCTGCATTTACTCATCACCAAGTTCTGTAACTCCAACAGAAGCAATGCAGACGTGTACTCTGTGATAATAGGCAGATGGCAGCTTTACATTTACAAAGATACCACATGTCTGCAGTTACATTCAGCCAGAGACATTGCTCTGCTGCAGTCAGCTCAGACCTTTAAACGTACAGCGGAGTGTTTTCAGTGTATGTGGTCTATGCAAATATATTCTCTCCTGGGCTATTGGCCTAGTAACGTAGCTGTAAACGGGCTTTCCTGTGGTCAGGGACGATTTCAGAATAGAGCTTAAATATTGCCCAATAAGGGGAAGCTGGCTTTTCAGAGTATTATAGTTGCAGACCAAGCAATGTCATTCGTGTTTTTTTTATTTTTTATTTTATTTATAAATAAATCAGTTCTGTACTATGAGAAAATACTTGTAGCATTTAAAAAACAAAACACACAATTTGGAATGACATTTTTAACTTATTATAATGTAAACAAACATTTCTTGTTTCTATAGCAACCATTTACAAATTCATACCCCCTTCCTCTTCTGAAACAGGCTCTGGCATACCCCTTTTTGAGCCCTGCCCTCTCTCTAGCACTGCACCAATTGTATCCAGTGACTGCCTGGTCACATGATTTCCCCCACAGAACTTTGCATCTTTGGTCCTCTTCTGCTGCGCTGACGGCCATTTACTGAACCCCCGAGCCGAATCTTCGCCGATCGATCACAGGAGAACGAATCAATTGGCAATTTAGCTAATTACTTATAATTGTGTGGCTTGTATTGATAGCATATTAAAGGGGGGAAAAACAAACAAAAAAACGGCAGCTTGGACGGCTTTAAATAGAGACGGTTAACAGTGTCACAGTGTATGCAACAGTGTCGCAGTGTACGCAACCGTGTCGCAGTGTACGCAACAGTGTCGCAGTGTACGCAACAGTGTCGCAGTGTATGTAACCGTGTCGCAGTGTATGTAAGTGTGTGCTCTCTTCCAGGTGAAGGCCTTCGTAATGGAGGACATCCCTTTTTAGTATCCTTTAACATAGCAGTGCGCAAACTGGGGGGCGCGAGATTGTCTGCGGGGGGCGCAGGGTTTATAGAGGCCCCGCGCACTTCCCTAAGGCACTTAAATTAAGTGCCGGGGAAGCGGCGAAGACCTCTGTAAACTGCGCTTACCTTGGCTCCGGAGATGCGTTACCATGGCAACACAGCGTGAAATGACGCCGTGACGCCATGCCGCTTATGCCGGAGCCGAGGTAAGAGGGGGACGGGGGTGCTGAGAGAGGTAAACAGCCGGCAGGAGGGGCGCAGGGAAAAAAGATTGCGCTCCCCTGCTTTAACAGCTGGCGACATAAAGCCTGATGTGTCCTTGGGCAGAGTGCATGTTACTTGCCAAACAGACTAACCTCTTCAGGGCAAGGCCCTGAAATCTCCCGCAGTCCGCGCTGCACAACCTTGTTACCAACATGATCCAGTTACTCGCACTATTTTCGTTTCTCAATCTTGAACCCCTGCCGGAGCGGCCAGCCCCAATTCATTCCAGTTCCTCTACATTTGGTAGAAGCCAAAATGAATCACCTAATTAATACGCATTTTTTTTTTTCAATTTTCAACAGAATTGACTCTTTCCGGGTTACCGTGACTGGTTTCTGAAACGTCACTGTAAATTGGCAAGTTTCAATGATTTGAAATGGAATTCAAAATGAAATCCGCGATCCAGTATAAGCACATCGTCATTTGTCCTCTCGCTGGGATCCGTTTGGGTTAGTCCAGAGCACCCTTGGGTGTCAAGTTGCCATAATGAAGCAAGGTCGGTTTGCGGACCTCGAGCTTGTTAAACTAGGACTGGATGCCCTGGCCAGCTCCTCGCAGCCTCACCTTAACTCGTTCTACTACAGTACATGTGGCAAAAATGGGTAATCTTCTGGGTAGAAATCACTATAGCTCTTAAAGGGCCAGATCCACAAAGCTCTGAAATCATGGCTAATAATGTGACGTTGCCTAAAATAGTACCGGACACTATAATCCCTGAGGGTAACGTATCCACAAAGTTATGTGCAAAAACAACGGCCGTTGTGTAGATCGCTACAGCATGGGCCTAGTAACACGTTATTGTATCGTTATGTTACGTTATCTTCCAGTAACATCTGTCTTGGTCTCCTGTTATAGTAGAAAACCCAATGTTTGCTATACCTCGCAAAACACTCCTCTATATACAGGGGCACAGATCCACAAAAGGGTGCCAAGCTTTAGCGCGCCTCAGCTCCCATCCATATGGACGGGAGCAAAAGGGTGTGGTAACGTTTAGCACTCTTTTGGGGATGTGGGCCATGGAGAGATGCCCGTGAAAACACCCGAGACAGGTCTCTCCTCCAGAAAAAGCCTTATTTCGGGATCTGGATGGGAGGAACGCCACGTTTAGGTATGACCTCACAATGTTAAGCTATGTCATACCTAAACTTGGCATTAATCTTAACAGACCTTTGTGGACATGCGCCTCCGAAATTCATGTTGACAACACAAGGGATTTTTGGCCGAGAACAGAGAATATAGAATTACCCCCTTAGTAGCTCAGGATTTCCCCCAAGCACTAGGTTTGGATTGATAGTTTTTCGCGCAGTCCCGTTCTGAGAGGGATAAGGTCATACTAGGATCATGGGAATACCATTTAGAGTTCTGGTTTTGGTCCTTGACTTTCTCTCTCCTCCCAGCCACAACTTGGAGATGAAACATATGCCGGGAGCAGACCCCGAGCTCGTACTAATGACCTCCAGGAACGAGGAGCTTGAGGTAAGAGATGGGTGCGGGAGAGGGACTATAGCCTCCATTAGTATGATGTTAAGTAGGGCTAACACAGGTATTGATGCAGTAATTAACATTACCTTCCTCACCACTAATACCTCCTATTCAATGCTCAGGGGCTCGGAGACTGGGCTCCTCAATGCTCCGAGACTGGTCTCTTTGACGAGAGACGTTCGGAGACCAGGCTCCTCAATGCTCAGATGCTGGGAGACCGGGCTCCTCGACGGTAGACGCTCGGAGACCGGGCTCCTCGACGGGAGACGCTCGGAGACTGGGTTCCTCGACGGGAGATGCTCGGAGACCGGGCTCCTTGGCGAGAGACGCTCAGGGCTCCTCAACAAGAAATGCTCAGGTCTCCTCAACGAGAGATGCTCGGAGACTGGGCTCCTCAACAAGAGATGTGGCTGCTCAATGAGAGACGCTCGGAAAACGGGCTCCTTAATGAGAATCTCAGAGACCGTGCTCCTCAACGAGAGACGCTCAGAGACCGGGCTCCTCAACGAGAGACGCTCGGAAACCGGGCTCCTTAATGAGACGCTCAGAGACCGTGCTCCTCAACGAGAGACGCTCAGAGACCGTGCTCCTCAACGAGAGACGCTCAGAGACCGTGCTCCTCAACGAGAGACGCTCGGAAACCGGGCTCCTTAATGAGAGATGCGACTCCTTAACTAGATTTACAAGTGGACCAGACAATTTTTTTTAAATTCAGAGTATAAGGACCACAGGAGTATCAGAATGTTATTTTAAATACATTTAAAGACCTGAACATTATTATACTATTTGCAAGCATTTTTGACACCTGTACCATTTATAATTAATTATATTACCTTAGCTCACACGCAAATTTCAGTGTGAAAAATAGCACTTTGCTCCTGCTACTTTCATTGTTGCTCAGTGAGCAGCATTCAGGGGCTACTCCACGGCCCATCAGGGGCCAGACTTGGTCCACGGGATGCCAGTTGAAGAGCCATACTTTAAGATTAGCCCAGCCTAAGTAAGAAGCAACGGGTCACACGGATGTGCTCTTCCACGAAGTGTTGATATTGCACATTTGCCAGAAGTGACATCAGCTGCCAGGATCAAAGTAAACAGACCTATCAAAGGCATATCCTGTTTACTGTTCGGAAGCTCGAGGGATGATGAATGCCAGGTGTCTTATTACTCCTGCAAACAAAATAATGTGTATTTACATGGTGCTGTTCAGTTGTACAGCTGAGACAGTCATGCAGCCATCCCTGGGGTGGAATCCGGGTACATTTCTGGAACGCTGATCTATGCCGCGTTCTATTAGAACTCTATCCAAACCAAGGTCACACAGACAGGTTGAGGCTGGGTGGGATTGAAATGTTGCCATTCATTTACGGGTCCTCTGTGATGGGGATAACATATCAGTTTAAACCCTCTTTGTGTATTCATTGCACAGAGCCAGAAGTTGTATTACAATAACCAGACATTTCAAGACACTCGTAAATTATTTCAATCCATGCACTGTATCAAGGTGCCATGCTCCACTTATTGGTGTAGGATCTTTGAAGCAGAGAAAAATCCTATGTATATAATGTCGCTCACACTGTCCTCGCTGTGTAAGAAATACTATCTACATTTAGTGGGTGCAAAATATACACCAACGGTTAGACTAGCTAGTCACAACTTCAACACATCTCAGATTTCTGCTCTTTTTTTCTCCCCGCTCCAGCGGATCCCTCTCAGCGACATGAAGAGAGATGAACTCAACCAGCTCGTTAGGGACCTGGGGTTTTACAAGAAGGACAGTCCAGATGCCCCTGTGCCCCCCGAGTTCCAGATGGCGCCAGCAAAGGCCACGGAGACACTAGAGAGTGAACCTGGGTACCCGGAAATCCAAGAAGGGAAGGAAGACCTGTAGGAGCAGAGACAGGGATAATTGCTGGGGATACAAAATGGCACCTGTAAACCCCTCCACGGCCAGAGGAGCCTGCAATGCGTTGCAGGCCCCTCTGGCTGCAGAGGGTTGGACGCAGATCTGGGGTGAGGTGGAGGGAGAATTAGCCATTAATGATTAACTTGCAACGTTACACTTATGCAGAAAATCTCTATGCATTTCCATACAAACATCATTCCTATTAGTTATTCCAATAGTAGTATAGGTGGGCACAATACACACGCTCTAGCTCGCTCCACTCGTGGCTGCTGTAGTGTGCAACCCGTTCATCGTGACGGTGGGAAAATTGTATACCCTGCACATGTTTCTAGCCAGTGAAGTATCGGTTCATAACTTACATAGCTGCAACTATTAAGGTGACAAACCAATCTGTTGGCTCTTATACAAAATGCCTTCATCGGGGGTCGATAAAATAAGGACATCCTACCCTTGCGTTCTTAACCCCGTAGGAGAACAGGAGTGCTGTCTCGCTCTCCGATTCCACCCCGATGAAGACCACCCCTGTGCAGCCGAAACATTGGTGTAGGTCATCTTCATCAACACCTAAAACTAAGAGTGGCGGCTGATGCTTGAACAATATTGGAGATTTCAAGGGGAAATGCTGTCCAAAGAACATTAGCATCTCCAGAAGGTTTTACTGGAAACGGCTTTGAGACAATCTGTAGATGTTATCTGGGGCACAGCCAGGGCCGATTTTAGAATTTTGCCTCCCATAGGCACTTACCGTTTTACCGCCCTGGCCTCCTCTTGCAGTGTCCTGACGCGTTTCCATGACTAACGATGCCATGTGACGTCACTGTCAGAAACGCGTCACCGTGTGACATTGCGGCGTCCTTGGATACAGCAACGCTGCAGGAGATAAGATACCTTTACAGAGGCCCCACACTCTTCCCCCGGCAATCAGTTTAATTATTGTGGGGAAGAGAGTGGGGCCTCTGTAACCGCAGCACCAGCCCCCCCAAAATTTGCGCCCCCCCCCACTGATTTTGCTGCCCTAGGCCCGGGCCCAGGCGTAAATATGGGCCTGGGCACAGCCGTATATGTCCTCTGCATCACTGTTACCTCTGTCACAGGTTGTGCTGTCCTGTCCCCAACCTGTAAGTGCTTGGACTGTCCCTGGGAATCTGTGTGTGTGATCTGCTCTGTCCGACACGACGTGAATGAATTTCTCAGCTGCAAAGTTCCTAGCTGAGGAATGATGTAAATGGTCTCGAGGACAAGGGAAGGTCACGTCCTCACACTGTCCTAGGGACAATTGTTTAAAGGTCGATAAAGATTGTATATTTAAAAAAAAAAAAAATACATTTTGCATGTGTTGGTTTAAAGAGCAGCCTGGAATATTACTGTCCCCAGGGTGGGGAATATTTAGGCAGACTGGTTATTACGGATCAGATGTCCAAATGACTCCTCGGCCCAGATCTACTAAACCGTGCTAAGATTGATTGCTGCTTCACAACATTTAATAAGCCTGGCCCCAACTTATTTATAAAGGAATGAGCTTGATACATAACTGAATGTGAAAGAGAGATTATGAAAGATTGAAAGAAAACTACAATGAAAAAAAATGGGCGTATGAATGGGAGAGGGAGAGCGAGAGAGGGCAGGGGGAGAGCGAGAGGGCAGGGGGAGAGCGAGAGAGGGCAGGGGGAGAGAAAGGGGGCGGGCGAGAGAAAGAGGAGGTGGAGGATAGAAAAGGGGTAGACAGGGACAGAAGGGGCGCAGAGGAAGAGGGGTAGGATAGAAAGAAAGGGGGGGAGAGAGAAAGAAAGGGGGAGGACAGCCAGAGAGAACGGGGGAGGACAGAGAGAAATGGGGAGGCAGAGAATGAAAGGAGGACAGAGAAAAAGAAAAGGAGGATAGAGAGAGAAAGAAAGGGGGAGAACAGGGAGAGAAAGGGGGAGGCAGAGAATGAAAGGACAGAAAACTCATTTTATCTTCCAGGGAATTGAACCTTCCTATCTCACACAACATTAGCTTCTATCACAGAGACCCCCAGTTTCCCCATCTGAACCTCCAACTCAAAATCCTGAAACAACCGGGCAACTCGTCTCTATGGAAAAGCAATGTGAATTCATGAGAGCAGAGAGGGCACGTTAGTCAATATAGCTTTATTAAAATACAGCACACACAGGTGTATAAAAATAATGGTACACAAAAGCCGTGTTCGAGGGGTGATAAAGGCTTTCCGGTCACAATAGGCAGAGCTGTGATTAACCCTTCATTGCCATGGGGTTACAGTACTATAAAGAGCTAGGCGGGTTTTACGCTGAATAAAAAAGGCGCGGTCCAGCCCGGCCTCTTATCGCATCATATTTAACGTTTTGCTGGCAATATAAAACTTGCTTGGTGGCTTCCGGGACGTAGACATACCGGGAACACACGATGGGAAATACATACCGCTGGGTTTTGGTGGAAAGGAATCCCAGGAGAAGAGAAGATTCCCCATTTTCCAGGAACCCAATAAAAAAAAGACAACTGAATTTTCAATGGGGTGTATATGTACACCAAAAAAATTAAATGTATATAATGTCAAAATGTAAATATATATATATATATATATATATATATATAATGTCAAAATTGAAAGGAATCGTAGTTCATTGCCTGGGTGCTTTGAGCTAAATATTCAGCGCAGTAATAGTAAGAGAAACTGGGCACACGGAGTCTGCTTCAGAGGTAAAGAGATTTATTAGTTAGAGATGATGTTTCGGATCTCACATGGAACTTTATCAAGATAGGTCAGTGCGAGGACCAAAACCATGTCTAACTGATAAATCAGTTACCTTTGAAGAAGACTTGCGTGTTCCCTGTTATCTTACAAATATATCTATACACATACATACATATGTATGTGTGACTCGCACACAAATACTCACACGGTGGTGTGTGTGTGTAATATATATAATATATATATATATATATCTATATATATATATATATATCTATATATATATATATATATAGAATATATATATTATATTCAGTCAGTGTATTTTTAACAAGGGTTCCTGGGAACCCTTGGGTTCCCCGGGTATCCCTAAAGGGTTCCCTGTAATTTTCAGGTCATTTTAAAACTGTACCCAATACAAAATAATTTACAATGCATCTAATCTCAGACTCTGTTAGAGAGGGTCGGGGTTCCTCAGAATTTCACAAAGGGTTCCTTAACCAAAAAAAGGTTGGAAACCACTGATATGTATATATAAACATACGATACCGTGTAATCCGGGAATTAAGCGAGCACACAACAGAGTAGTATAGAAAAACAGTGGATGAGTGAAAATGGTACATCAAAACACCAACATTTCAGTCCTCCAGGGGGACCTTCCTCAGGGTGGTGAGGAATCGCTCAATTACACGCTATCGTATTTTTATATTATCCTTATGGGACATGCACCAGCAAACTATCTCTTTACTTATGGGAGTGCCAACTACCCCATCTGAATATATATGTGCAGCGTGCATTGGCTTAAGGGTGTCATGTAATTATGGCTTTAAGACAAAAGGTGTCACTGTGTGCTCATATGCATGTCGTTTCCCAAAATCCCTTGCTGCAGTGGGAGCACTGTATGCTAGGTGATAATGGTGAAATGCAGGGTTGCAGACCTGTCTAAAACATGTGAATGTGCTCACAAGTGATATTCTTTATTGGCTGCAAACACAGCTTTAAAGCACAGCATGGGAATCAGATACAAAGCCAGAGAAACCATTCACAGACATGTTTCGACCTTAATGGGTATCAGTGTGAAGTTAGTTATACTGCTGGCTTTGCATTTTCAAGACTGTAGGGTTTACCATCACGTTTTAAGTTATGGTGGGTGAAAAAGACAACAAGAAACATCCACCGTATTGCATATAGCAAATAAAAAGATCACATGTGAGCACATTCACGTGTGCTCATTTGCATGTCATTTCCCAGAATCCCTTGCTGCAGTGGAAGCACTGTATGCTGGGGATAATGGGGAAAGGCAGGGTTACAGACCTGCCTAAGACATGTGAATGTGCTCACAAGTGATCTTTTTATTTGCTATATGCAATACGGCGGAGGTTTCTTGTTGCCTTTTTCACCCACCATAACGTATAACGTGATGGGGTATATACACGCACGCACACACACTCTAAGGATTCCCACAGATACCTCAAAATACTGAGGCAGTCCTCAAGAGTTTTTATAGGATTCAATGCCTGTGCATGCCTCATAAACAAAGCAGTTAGCCTGGCTACACATACAATCTGGAACAGGACACACAAAACAGGACAGGAAATAAAGTTAAAGACAGGGGGCATACCATACAAAAAGGTACAATAAAGGAAGACAGGAGAGGCACTCCTATACTCAAAGACGCAATGTTGAGTCAATAAATGTCATTATTTTTGAGTATAGGAGTGCCGCTCCTGTTTAAATTTTTATATGTATAACGTTTGTATAACGTTTTACCAATACCCACACCACGTACACTGCAAAGGGGTTTTATATATATATGTATATATACACAGTGTTCGACAAACCTATACATTTGCACGCCCAGGGCTAGTGGATTTAACATCGTAGCGAGCTCCTATTGGCCCAAGCAGCACACGTGTGGTACTAGGTGGCGAGTAGATTTTTTTTGTTCGGCGAGTAGATTTTTTGGTGATTTGTCGACCACAGTATATAGATGTATATAGATATATATATATAATATATAGATATATATATATATATATTATATATTTAAAAAAAAAAAAAAAAAAAAAAAGATGGTCGATCTAAGCAAAATTCCACTAGAAGCCCCCCTCACGGAATCTGTCTGAATGTTGGTGCCGCGTGTGTACCTGAGCGCCTGTATTGCAATACCTGAGTGTGAGAGTTAGGGCGGCAGTGTAGTGTGCAGTGTCCTTTCTCCTCTGTCCCAAGGGAATACGTGTGTACCTAATATAGAATATTCAGATAAAACCGGACTCCTTAAAACAACATCTACATGGATTGGGAGATGCAGACATGACCGGATTCTGAGCACAGGGACAGGGGAAAAAAAAAAAAGGTTTAAAAAATAAATGCGTTTATTTTTTTAAAAACCTGCTCCTTCTAGATACCTTATTAAAGGAGTAATCCACCCTAACCGCCATTTTCTTTTTCTTGACATGATTGGAACGGGGGGGGGGGGGGGTCCTCGAGACCTGAACAGCGCTAGTTGCAGCTTTGTTCAGATCTCAGTACCCGAGATGCTTACTGGTAAAGTTACCGGTATTACTTCCTGGTTTTTAAAGGAGCTTAAATGGTCATCCGGTAGGAAGCTACCATCGATGTTGCAGCTTCCTGTTGGCCTGAGATTTGGCTGCCATTTTGTTTCCCCTGAGGGAGATATAAACCCAGTAAGTATCTCAGTAGTGCCGAGTCCCCGGAGCTGAAAATAGGGGCGTTTGGCTCATAGGGGGCCTGTTTCCCACCCTATAAAAAAAATGTAAAAAAACAAGCAGGAGGTTCTGCTTCTTTAAAAATCTGCATTGTAATGTAATAAGTCACTGAGTTTATAGCACTAATAAGGCCCTTGGGACACATCACTTGCTAGCCCACCTCCTGAGTGCTTTATTTCCCAGGTAGTGCCATCTTAAAGGAGTATTCTAATGGAAGACCCCTTTCTATTGCATGTATACGGAAGTAGGGGGTCTCCGGGGCTGAACCTGCACTCATTTCAGCTCCGGGGACCCCCTGCTCCCCGAGATAGATCGGAAGGTGCCGCCGGTTCTTCATGTAGGTTTAAATCCCTGGTCACATGGGCCAATAACAAGACGCGAGGGATGACGCTGCGCCTTCATATTGGCCCGCGGGAGCTTTAAACCTCCATTTTGTTTCTTCTGGACGGGACAGTACTGGGGACACGTATGGAGGTAACTCAGGCTTAGCTGTGCCGCAGGACAAAGCGCTCATCAGCTTCCCATCCATTTTACACATGGATGCAAAAAGTGACATGCCGAGTGCGTTCATTTGCCTTTCTTTACCCAGAATCCTTGTCTGCAGTGCCCCCCCCCCCTGGCTGTCACGTTGTGCAGTGGCAGGTTTGGGAACCGGATTTAGACATGGATACACTCCTGGCTAACATGTCTCCGCCGTACCTTGTACGGTTTTGTCTTTTGCCGTATATAACATTTTCGTCCCTGTGTATCCTACATGTGACATTCGAGCAATATTCCATGTACCGCTTCTGCAATGGCGATTTCAGCCAACGGTGCTCTAACCTCTACAGTGCCTTCACCCCTTAAGGACGAGTGATGCGAATTCGCCTCATCCCGTTCAATCACTTTTACATCTAATGACGTAAAAAACAAAAGAAAAGGGCATTAAGGGGTTAATGACGCATCTGGTACAGGATGGGCCGTTATGATGGAACCAGAGAGACGTCATGAGCGCCTTCTCATATTTTAGGGGATCGCTCAGACGGAGAAGCCAACGCGATCGACGCGGAAATGTCGGATGACCAGTGGCACTGGGAAGGTTAAAATGCGCAAAGTAGTATATAAATATTCAGCACCAATTTCACATTACACTGTCGCATTATTAGATTAGAGCCATTCAAAATCTAAAATGTTTTTTTTTTCCCCCCCAGCAGAAAACGACTCCATTTTTTTCCCCTCCACCCACCTCCTCCCCAAAAAAGAAAGATGAAATTAGGCAGTTATACGAATTAAGAAAGATTCAAGTGCACTATAAAAAGTTTAACGGTGCAATCCCACACAGCTGACCAAAAAACATCCTTGTTTTTTTTCTTTCTTTCTTTTTCCTTCCTTAAAGCATTTAACAATCTCAATGTTTTTAAATCAAGTGTTTTCTTCACTTGTATCCCTCTCAGACATTATTAAAAGCCTATAAAAGAAGGGGCTTTGCCTGTGCAAACTCCTGTTCAACACACAGTGATATCAGACAAACGGGAGCAGCCAGAGGAAATCAAACCGCTCTCAAGTCTGAGCTCACCGGGCTTATAAACAAACTTTAAAAAAGAAAAAATCTTATTTAAAAACACTTATAGGTGTCGTATTTGGTTAAAAAACAAACAGGCAATCACCCAGATGTGACCCTTTAAACAGGTCACTCCCATCGGTACACTTTGGTCCTCTGAGGGATTGCCCCTTTAAAAAAAAAAAAAGATGAATAACCTGAAAGATGGAAATATAACAGCTGAGAGATTTCCCCGTTACTTCTGGCTTTGGAGGCGGAGCGCATACCTGGGTCTATACACCAATCAGGTGTCCTCCATCCGAGAAGCAGAATGCGTTGGGTACTTAGAAGTGAGTTCTGTGACCGGTATAAAAGCTTGTGCTGTTGCTGCTCTTGGTGAATTACCCAGCGCTTAACCTGGTGCCATTTAATAATAAAATCTAAATATATTAATTCTGTGGGAAAGGAGTTCGAGGCAGTGAAAGGAACCCAGCGACAGCACAGGGTGGCAACCTAATCCTCCCCGTCCCCCCACCCCCACCCCCCAGAAGGCAAAGCGGTTAAAGGCAGGACACACTGCTTACGATGTAGCATCAACAAGAGATAAATCAAATACACACGAGCCAGAGTTGTATAGCTCCCTGGTTCAGAACATGTTGAGGCTACAATTAAAGCCATTTGCAGTGCAAATAAAAAGTTGCACCCTGCCTTTAACGCCTTCTGTGCTGGAGGTCCTCCCTGGCACTCGAGGGGTTAACAGTGAGGGTGTGTTCCCCCCCCCCCCCCGGTGGGTGCCAGCCAGATAATTGGGGCTTGTAGGTACCCCTATGCTGTGCTAGGGGAAGGCGGGGGGTTTAGAATTCCGTCTTGCGCAGACGCATCTCGTGTCGCCGGAGATGGTTACACAGGGACTGGACGTAGGTGAAGACGCATTTGGAATCCGGCCTCTTCCCCATGATCATCATGTCTTCCACCTCCACCAGGGGAACGCAGTCTACCAGCACCCTGCGAGGGGAGAGAGGAGGGGGCCTGCTGTGAGAGGGGGGAATATTGTGTGGTGAGGCAGGAGAAGGTTGTTCTGTAAGAGAGCGGAAGAGAAGGAGTGAGGAATGGGAGAAAGGTGAAGAGAGGGGAAAAAGAGGGAGGGGGAAGAGAGAGAGAGGGGGAAGAGAGAGAGAGGGGGAAGAGTGAGAGAGAGGGGGGAGAGAGAGAGCGGGGGAAGAGAGAGAGGGGGAAGAGAGAGAGAGAGAGAGGGAGGGGCAAGAGAGAGAGAGAGAGAGGGAGGGGCAAGAGAGAGAGGGAAGAGAGAGAGGGAGAGGGAAGAGAGAGAGGGAGAGGGAAGAGAGAGAGGGAGGGGAGAGAGAGAGGGGAAAGAGAGAGAGAGGGAGGGGGAGAGAGGGGGGAGAGGGGGGGAGGGGGAGGGAGGGTTAGAGGGAGGGGGAGAGATAAGGAGAGAAAGAGGTGATGGAGAGGAAAAAATACAAATTAAAGCAAAATGAAGAAAAGGAAAAACAAAAATACATTAAAAAAAATGGAGAAGAATCCTGCTAAAGATATAGGGTAACCAGCTCCCTTCCACAGGAGATTTAAAAAGAGGCGTGTTTGAGCTCTACAACTTTCCATATAGATAGAGAGGCGATAGAGGAGAAGAGAGAGAGAGAGAGAGAAATAAAAATAAAACACACAACCCCTTGATTGACAGCGTGATTGGCCAGGTATGGCAGAGCACTGGCACTCAGGAGGTTAATTCTGGCAGGTGGAAACCCTGGACAGGACACTGGTATTACCCTAGAACCGTGTGCCCATGCCAACTTCCCCCGACACGTACGAGGGGCGCAGCACAGGTTCGATGACTCACAGTTTCCGTCCCTTCGCATGGTTGCTATGCTATGCATATATGTGCATGGCCCCGTCTCCCCTGCAGCATACACACTCCCTCCCCCCGCGCACTTAACCCTCACTCTGCAAGGCGGGCTGGCCGTGCGTGGGAGAGCAGGCTGGTTAACCCCTTCACGGCCAGAGGGCCCCACCGTGCATTGGCCGCTCCAACAGCTAAAGGGTTAAAGCAGCAACCCTCTCCAAAATGCCTATGCGGATATTCTTGAGTTCCCAAGTCATAACCCAATAATTTCCTCCATTTTTATTTAAAATCCCAACAAATCCATAGGTGCCCTCTTGATCTAGCCGTGTGACCCGGCTTTTCAGGGCATGGTATCTCAGCCATGAGGAATAGAACACAGATACCAAAAGATAGACAGGAACCAGCAGTTTCAAAGGGTTTTGATCAGACAAAAAAAAAAACAGTCTGGCCTGGAACAATGCCTTAAAAAGACATCCGTGGGAAGTGGCAGATAAGAACCGCGTGCCCCTCCCCCTTTTGGCACATTTTCCTCTGCTGTAAAAAGCTCAGACCATATTTGATTCTGGCCTTTCATATTTAGGATTCAGCCTTGTGTATATCCCAAACATTCCCTTACTGTATTAGCCCCTAGCACCTCTGTTTGGGGAGGCTGTTCCACGAATCCACCACCCTTCCCGTGAAGAAGTACTTCCTCACATTTCTCCTTCGCCTGCGACCCTCAACCTTGAGAACCACCTTGTCCTAGCACTTCTCGCTCTCTGGAATATGCCTCCCTCTTGTACATGGTTAAAACCCTTTATATAAACGCAGGGATATTTATTTCTCCTCCACCACAAACCCTGGGGTGGACTCCATTGCCTTATCACCCATTATTGACATTTGGTACAGGCAAAAACAGTTGCAAAAAATAAAATTTGAATCTATGCGTCCACACACACTCCCTATAAACTTCAATTAGTTTTTGTATTTAGAAGGAAATTACTGGAAAGGGATTCCCAGTCTGATTCTTTCCCTCATCAGGGGACAACAGGCTCCCCAATTCCCTGGGACACCCTGCTCCCAAATTCCCAGGGACACCCTGCTCCCAAATTCCCAGGGACACCCTGCTCCCAAATTCCCAGGGACATCCTGCTCCACAATTCCCAAGGACACCTTGCTCCCTAATTCCCTATGACATCCTGCTTCCCAATTACCTAATTCCCAGGGACATCCTGCTCCCCAATTCCCTAATTCCCAGGGACATCCTGCTCCCCAATTCCCTAGGACATCCTGCTCCCCAATTCCCTAGGACATCCTGCTCCCCAGTTCCCTAATTCCTAGGGACATCCTGCTCCCCAATTTCCCAATTCCCAGGGACATCCTGCTCCCAAAGTCCCAGGAAGATCCTGCTCCCCAATCCCCAGGGTCACCCTGCTCTCCAATTTCCTAGTGGCCGCTTGCTCCCCAATCCCCAGGCGTAGCCTCAGTCACACTGGGGGCTGCTTGTAAGAACATCAGGAGCTGCCCCTGGAAATCGGGAGCTACTGTCCATTTCAGCGCACACAAAGCTCTGTCCTTCGGCCGCACTGCCCGCCCCGGTAGAGGATGAACAGGGTTCTCACCATCGATTTTTATCTTGGCAAAAGTCCTAGGACTTTTTGGTTTTTACCATCCCTTTCTGCACCAGGCAGCGGTAGAACTCCTGGATGTACGTGTAAACACACTTCCAGTCCGGCTCCCTCATACGGACCATATCCTCCGCGTCTAGCAACTGTGGACAGTCTGCGTGCTTCCTACGGCCAGACGGATGAGGAGAAGGTGGAAAGACAGGGAGAGGGGTGGGGGAGCCAGTGAACACAGCCGAGTGGGGGGAGGGAGAAAGAGAGAAGAAAGAGAGAGAGACATTCATCAGTGGTGTAAACATTCTGGTGGCATAACAATGAACATAACCATGCTGAGTGTGTTTAAGATTTGAGGTGCATGGATGGGGAACACGACACAATGGAAGTCTAATGGGGTAACAAACAGACCTTTAACAAGGACACGGGGTGTGGTGGAGGTTGGTGGAGGGAAGGGTGAGTGGGAGAGGGAACAGTCCATGTGAGGTGTGAAAGCCGACGACGTTAAGAACAGGTGATTGCTGCAGTTTCGTGGTGGAGTCTGCAGCACGAGAAGATACACATATAGCTGGTGGCCGAGCTTATGCTGCGAAGTCTACACGGCTGGAATGTGAAACAGAGGCCTTTTAATTCAGCACAGCTGCTGGGGCCGTGTTACAGGTGCATTCACTCCTCCAAGGTCACAGCCACCTTCTCCCTGTTACTTTCCTTACCTTATCTATCTGGTCATATGCAGTGTACAGATAATTTTTTATTAAAGGAACTGCAGGTTGAGATACCCTTTCCATGGACAAATTCCCCCTCAAGTTGCACAAAACATGTGAAGACCCCTCACATCTTTTACAGTTAATCAGAAGAAAAGACGGGTGAAGTCTACCAGCAAGACGGTGTGTAACTTAAATCTGAGGATCTCCCCTGCTGGTCTTTAAAGACCTTCATTGCAGGACCCCCTGGATGGAAAGGGGATAAAGGGCATCCGAACTTACATCTCACCCAGAAGACGCTGACACACTCCGCGATGATAATATTGGTTGTGCATTACTGGGCACCTTACAATTACATAGAATGTGTCTGCACAGGCATGAAGGCGCCTTGAAAAAAACATGCAAGAGAGTCAGTAGGAGCCCAGCACCAAGCTGTATGGGTTAGATGCACAACATTTGCAGCAAGTCGGACTTGGTTTAAAAATGTCAGAAGGCTCCTAAGCACAGTGTCTAGAACCGGAGCGGGCAACTCCTGTCCTCAAGGGCCACCAACGGGCCAGGTTAAAGATATCACTGCTCAGCACAGGTAGCAGTCAACTAATGCGCCCCCTGTGCTGAAGCAGGGATATCCTTAAAAGCCGACCTGTTGGCGGCCCATGAGGACCGGAGTTGGCCACCGCCTGGTCTAGAACACCTCGTGTGAATGACAAAAAAGCAGCCCGTGTGAGCTCAGAGAGGAAGAAGAGACAGGTCGGACCGCAAAGAGGGGAAGAGAGAAGCTCAAGGCCCAATTCTGCAGACTTTGTTCCCCTACCGGAAAGGTTTCTGATTGGCCCATACAACCCCAATCCCCCCCCTCCCCCATGCCCTCCCCGGCTCCCATTTCAAGCGCAATAAATTCAGAGATGGTTTTGTAAAACACAGGAAAGCAAAGCACTTTTTTTTGAGAAAATAAAAGACCGTTAAATATTTGTGATTGCTAGGCAAATACAAGAAATAACAGGTAAGAATCTGGGTAGAAATGACAAAATGCTTGTGAAAAAGCGACGACAAATACACTCTAATATACTAAGAGTTATTGCATCGTTAATACCAAACTATGTCTCATAATGGTGCAGCCGCCCCTCCACACTCACTGCAATATACTACACAGCACCCATGGGTGCTCACTTACAGAAACTACACCTTGAAGCTAATGCAGATTTAGTTTATTTAACCCAATTGGGACACAGAGGGGTTAATTGAAAGATTCATGGAGTTACAACTTGCAGGAGAGGTAACTTGTTCTAGATGTGTAGAGATTATTTATTTGTATAAACACAAAAATGTATACATATTAAAAAGCAAGAAATGAATGAGGACGATGAGCGAGAGAGAGAGAGAGAGAGTGATAGAGAGATAGAGAGGACACGAAGACACGAGAGAAGAGAGAGAGAGACAACACAGAGAGGGACAAAGAACAAGAGACCGAGAACACACACACAAGAGAAGAGAGAGAGAGACCACACACACAAGAGAGAGAGAGGAGAGGAGAGAGAAGAGAGAGAGATAGCGAGAGAATAAGAAGGATATATATATATAATACACACACACACACACAGTGATATATATATATACACACACACACACAACACACACACACACCACCACACACACAGAGCTCAACCCCGTTATAACACGATCCTTTATAACGCGAATCCGCTTATATCGCGATGCAAGCGTGGCTCCCAATTTTCGTATTTATGAATACTTCACAACACGATTATTGGTATCTCAAATACCTTATTGTACAATGCATACAATTGTACATTATTTCTAACGCGATCCGCTTATAACGCGATGTGATTCTTTGGACCCCAAGCACAGCGTTATAATGGGGTTGATGTATGTATGTATGTATGTATGTATGTATGTATGTATGTATGTATGTATATATATATATATACACACACACATATATATATATATATATATACACACACACACATATATATAAATGAGCGGTTTCTCATATACATACAGGCATAACCTGGCGAAGCTCTGCTGATTTCTAAGGCAGGAATCAACATGTTCATTTTAATTTAAGTAAAGTTTCAAAGATAAATAAAACCTCAGTTCAGCTGCAGATGTTGTGTATCAAAGGGGGAAAGTTTTCAGAGTCCCAATCCAAGTCTGTTATGACAACATACAGAAGAGGCACATGTTTGCTAAGCGGTGCTATGCCATAAGACACCTTGTGGGCCAATTCACTATGATGCCGTAAGGGAAATTACGGCATAAAAATCGCTTTCCAAATATGTCCAGATATGCCTGAGATCATTTATACAGCTCTCGTTATGGAGCCCCCGTTTCAAGTTTCTGGGTGTCATACGTACTCTGCAGCCGAAAAAGCCAGATCAAAATTCTGCCGCCGGTTCTGAGGGGTGAGCTGGTTGTACTCAAACGCTTCAGGAAAGAAGTTGTGGACCAGGGCACAGAAAGCCATCCCATCGCTCCAGCTGGAGGAGAAGTTCTGAATGTTCACGTGCTGCGGGGAGCGCAGGAAGGAGTGGAAATTAAAGTAGAGCTTGGACGGAGATGCTACTTTGTGATTGTAACCGGGTGTTCGTGCTAGGAAAATAGAACCCAACGATACCCAAGCAGTTTTACATTGTAACATGGGAGTTTATGTTGACATATGCCTATAGCAGTGTTTAAGTTTTTTTGTTTAAGGAACCTATACTTATATTGTAAAATTCTGCAGAACCCCAACCCTTTCTAATAGCGCGTCTGAGATCAGATGCATTGTAAGGAACCCCAACCCTCTCTAATAGCACGTCTGAGATCAGATGCATTGTAAGGAACCCCAACCCTCTCTATTAGCGTGTCTGAGATCAGATGCAGTGTAAGGAACCCCAACCCTCTCTATTAGCGTGTCTGAGATCAGATGCATTGTAAGGAACCCCAACCCTCTCTAATAGCGAGCGGTCTGAGATTCAGATGCTTGTAAGAACCCACACCTCTCTACTAGACGTCTTAGATGCATTGTAAGGAACCCCAACCCTCTCTAATAGCGCGTCTGAGATCAGATGCATTGTAAGGAACCCCGACCCTCTCTAATAGCGCGTCTGAGATCAGATGCATTGTAAGGAACCCCAACCCTCTCTAATAGCGCGTCTGAGACTAGATGCATTGTAAGGAACCCCAACCCTCTCTAATAGCGCGTATGAGATACAATGCATTGTAAGGAACCCCAACCCCAACCCTCTCTAATAGCGCGTCTGAGATCAGATGCATTGTAAGGAACCCCAACCCTCTCTAATTAAATGTCTGAGATCCGATGCACTGTAAAAAATGTTGTATTTGATACAATTTTCAAATGAGCAGAAGATTGCAGGGAACCCTTTAAGAGTGCCCGGAGAACCCAAGTGTTCCTAGAAACACCGGCCTACAGAGTTCCACCTTCACTACATTCTAACTGGCTTCGTAAATTACAAAGAAATACCAGTTTTAATGTCCTATTTGCCTCTTAGAGCAGGGGTGACTAACTCCAGTCCTCAGGGGACACCAACAGCCAGGTATTAGGGATATCTGAGCTCAATCAGTGGCTCTGTCAAAGACTTGACTTGGCCACCCCTGGCTTAGAGGGTTCTCCGTGCATCCACTACCCTTGCGGTGAAGGGCTGCCTCACACTTATGGAATGATGACAATATCCTGAGCCAATAGGAGCCTGGCCGAGCGAAGCCTCAGGGTTACACACCTCGTACCCGCGCGTCTTTGCTTTGCACCAGTCCAACAACATCTGCTTGATGCTGTTGGCGTTGGGGACCCCAAAAGCAGAGGAGCGGGGGGTGGCCACCTTCGCGAAGGCTGGACTGGAGGAGCTGCAGTAGGAGGAAGAGAGAGAAAGGGGGATGAGGGAAGTCCCCCATCTGCATATGTACATAGCACCTTACTTTAGGCCCGCAGACAGTGACAGCAGATAAGGGGGCTCCTTATTCTCCTTGCTGCCTGAGTACTGCTACTTTTTATTTACCAAACTACACCACCTGCCTGTCCCAGAAAGGGGCACAGGACACTTCAATACTTTGGAAAGCTCCGTGCACCATCATTTCCTCTGAAGAACCCTAATTTTGGTCCCCTAAAAGGCACCACAACCTGCACTGAACTAGCGCAGAAAAGGTGAAATTTCTATTCAACAAACCTCTTCCTTTCTAGTCTTACATCATACAGGAAAGCTTGAGATAAAAAGGGGGAAAAAAAGAGACATGATAAAATTAAAATAATCAATCAAAATATTCCCCCAAAATGTGTCAAATGGATCATCAACCCACTGATACCATTACACAGGGCCTGCTGGGAATTTTGCGGGGCTCAGTGCAGTGGGGTTTGGACGGGGTGCCTTTTAGCTTCTCCAGAGCGGGATCTCCTCCAGCTACGGCGTATTGTCACAGCGACGCCGCGCCATGTCATGTTGTCATGGCGACGCGTCGTGATTGGAGGAGTTGCCAGCTCTGGATACAAGGTAAGAGGTACTTCCAGAGATAGCCGCGCTCTCCCCTGGCAATCAGTTTAAATGTTGTGGGGGAAGAACGCGGGGCTCGGTTCAGAGACACTGATGGCACCGTCTTCAAGCCGGCCCCAAGACATTACCCCGTTAACGCACAAAAGAACGCGTTAAATGATGTGCGTTATCGCCTTAGCCATTGTTTTCAATAGCACTACACTTAAATAACGCAACAGCGTTAACAAGAGCGGCAAGGTCTGCTACATCTGTACATTGTACACTATCCACAGCCCTCGTCTCATTTTGTGCATTATATCATGCGATGTTGCTGTATGTCCCTCCTCTGCCGTGAGGTTGATGTCCGCATGCACTGCTCTTTCAGCCGAGATCTCCCCTGCCCCTTTGGCCCTCCTCACCTCGCGCTCTCCTTCTCCAGCTTCTCGATCATGGCTTTGCGGGACTGCGTGGCCGGGGTTTTGGGCAGGCTTTGCGCCATCATGAGCTCCTTCTTCCTCTCGGCCTGACGCAAGCTATTCGCTCTCTTCAGGCCCTCGTCCTCCCGGTCAAAAATACTGCGGGGAAAACAAATACGTAAGGATACCATTGCTGTGGCTGGGCGTATATTTAGGTAAAGGATAATATATATACACACACACACATACATATACATATATACGCATATATATATATACATATATATATACACATATACATATATATACACACACATACATATATATACATGTGTGCTCATTTGCATGTCATTTCCCAGAATCCCTTGCTGCAGTGGAAGTGCTGTGTGCTGGGCGATAATGGTGAAAGACAGGGTTGCAGACCTGTCTAAGACATGCAAATGAAAAGAAAGTAATAGGTTAAAGTGGCATATTACTGTATGTTCATTTGCATGTCTTAGACAGGTCTGCAACCCTGTCTTTCACCATTATCGCCCAGCACACAGCACTTCCACTGCAGCAAGGGATTCTGGGAAATGACATGCAAATGAGCACACAGTGCCACCTTTTATCTCAAGCTCACATTACATGAACAACCCTTAGCTAATGCATGCTGCTTTAGACACAGCTTTTAAGCAAGGGCTTGGGAGTTGCAAAGCCAGTAAACCCACTCACAGACATGTTTCAACCTTGATGGGTATCATCAGTGTGAGGTTGGTTGCTGGCATTTGCTCAAATGAGATTAAGAGTCAGTAATCACCACACTTATTAAGGTTATGGTGGGTAAAAAAAGTGACAAAAACCCTCCACAGTAAAGCATAAAGCAACTGTAAACATTACTGTATGTTCATTTGCATGTCTTAGACAGGTCTGCAACCCTGTCTTTCACCATTATCGCCCAGCACACAGCACTTCCACTGCAGCAAGGGAATCTGGGAGGTTGTTCATGTAATGTGAGCTTGAGATAAAAGGTGGCACCGTGTGCTCATTGCATGTTATTTCCCAGAATCACTTGCTGCAGTGGAAGTGCTGTGCGATAATGGTGAAAGACAGGGTTGCAGACCTGTCTATAACATGTAAATGAATATACAGTAATATTTACAGTTGCTTTATGGTGGAGGGTTTTTGTCACTTTTTTTACCCACCATAACCTTAATAAGTATAGATCTCACACACACGCGCACACGCGCACACGCGAAAAATTAACCATTTGGAGTATAAAAATGTGGTTTACAAGACACTCACCTGCCAACTTTTTTGGACGTGGCGCTAAAGGAGGATTTTGTCTGAACGATGGTGCCTCCGTCTGTTAGAATTAAATAAAGTGTTAGGCGTGTTGGTAGAAGTACGATGATACAGGTGGGTGTGGAGTATCACTATATAGATTTATAAAAAGGATTTATATATTAGACAGTATCTTCCACTATATGGAAGTAATAAAGCCCCAAATTTCTGAAAATGTGGATGGAATAAAACGGAATTCAGCCTGCCCTGAAATCGGACCGTGCCCATCCCGGCCCATGGGAGTGGATACACAAACAGGAGGGAACTGTTCCCCGTGTGCAGACACCGCTGGGTAGCCTTAACTCATGATATTGTCTGTCCTTTGCAGACTAAAGGGATAGGGGTCTTTGGATTGGCCAACAACAGCATCTGTGCAGTCAGAGAATAAAGTGATTGGATCATTGGATCATCCAATGGCAGCGTTTGTGCAGAGTCAGAGAATAAAGTGAATGGCTCATTGCATCAGCCAATGGTGGCGTCTGTGCAGAGTCAGAGAATGAAGTGATTGGATCAGCCAATGGCTGCATCTGTGCAGAGTCGGAGAATAAAGTAAATGGCTCATTGCATCAGCCAATGGTGGCGTCTGTGCAGAGTCAGAGAATAAAGTGATTGGATCAGCCAATGGCAGCGTCTGTGCAGAGTGAGAAAATAAAGTGATTGGATCATTGGATCAGCCAATGGCAGCGTCCGTGCAGAGTCAGACAATAAAGTGATTGGATCATTGGATCAGCTAATGGCAGCGTCCGTGCAGAGTCAGAGAATAAAGTGATTGGATCATTGGATCAGCCAATGGCAGCGTCCGTGCAGAGTCAGAGAATAAAGTGATTGGATCATTGGATCAGCTAATGGTGGCGTCTGTGCAGAGTCAAGCAACAGAAGATCAGGTTCCAGGGCTCAGACAACCCCGAGATTTTCAGGCTTCGGATAGTTTTTACTCACTCTCTGATCGCTTCATATAACTGGCCTCCATTGTGGTTGTCCTAGAGGTTTTGCTCCCATCATCTGCATCAAAAAATCCCCATCAATTATATATATTATATATATATATATATATATATACACACACATATATACATGTGTAACCATAGGAGAAACGTATATATAGCCAGGAAACACAGGTATTTGTCAGTGAGGGCAGGGCTTTCACACTGCATTATACTGTAACATGAGAGCCCGAGGCTTCACCTGCTCATTTTGTATATAATCCAACTGCTTCCTGGGGCAGTTACATCTTCCAGGACTGCAGGAGCTAGAGTCACTGTAAGAACAGACTGCAAGCACTCCGTGCTTCTTATTCTCGCTGCTTATGCCCACGATTTATAGGTTCTTATACCTATCTCATTTTTATTGTTAGCAAATCGCAAAAAAATAACTGTATATGTAGCCGAGCTCCCCGCTTACCTCCGGTGCGGAGAGGGAGGCTACTGGGTGGTTGGAGGCCGCCGAAGATCCGAGGCGTACCCGGCGTCGGGGGCCGCCATCTTAGGGCTCACGCATGCGTAGTGAAGTCCGTGCGCACGCGTAACCAGTTGTTGCGGTGGCCATCATAGGAAACGGCTCCGCAAGGGGCTACATGTCCCAGCATCCTTAGGGTCAGATGCAGGGACGGCAGAGAAGGGATCTTTGGCGCGAAAAGACCGCGCGGGCAGTCGTGACTGGGGCGGCGAGGAAAAAGGTAGTGTCCGGGTGCCAGACATCCCCTGCAGGAGGACCCAGTTAGGTCCCCATCCACACAAAAAGTACAGTGTTGTAGGGAAGGCCCTAGGTAGGGATCCTTCCCTTAGCACTGTAGCGACAGGTACTCTACCGACGGACGCAGCGTGGTGATCTGCGGCCTGCAGTCTGGGACCAGACCACAGACCACACAATAGACATTAAGGCAGACACTGCGGCTGGAGCTCCCTCGCAAGGCGAGACGGGATTTAATGGAGGCCCCATGGCGTGGGACATGAATGACCATCCCCAATTTGAGATATCAGCGGTACCTGGGTACAGGAGTGCCCAGGGAGGTAAAGTGCCCCAACAATTCCAGTGAAGAGAAGGAAAGCAGGCACACGGACTTGTGCAAAGAATTTAATGTGCCACAAAGAAATCCAATGTTTCGGCAGTATACAGGGCTGATAAAGGCAGCTGTATACTGCCGAAACGTTGGATCTTTTTGTGGCACATTAAATTCTTTGCATAAGTCTGTGTTCCTGCTTCCCTTCTCTTCACTGATTTACCCTGGGATGTCTGGACCTCCCTGGACCCAGTGCACCGGCAGATAAGTACCCCCCTCCAGCACCATATTATTGTGTTCATGTACCCCTCTCTATTACCCCAACGATTCCACACAGGGGTAGCGATACTCCACACACTTTGGGGTGGGCATTGTTCTGTGGACACCGGGGTGGTTAGGTGCCCTGGGCACCCTCAGTACTTTGGGGGAACCCCACCGGGGGAATGAATACTGTGTGGGTATTGTGTTGGGGGACATTGTCATTGTGGGTGTATTGTATTGTTCTTGATATATGTGCGTTTGTTAGTAAACCAGTTATATATACCTGTGTGTATTCTTCACTGCAGCGGTGCGCAAACGGGGGGGCGCGAGATTGTCTGCGGGTGTGGGGGGTTTACAGAGGCCCCGCGCGCTTCCTGAAGGCACTTAAATGAAGCGGGGAAGCGGCGCAGGCCTTTGTAAACTGCACTTACCTTGGCGCCGGAGGCTTCTGGAGATGCGTCACCATGGCAAAGGACGCCGCAAGGTTATGTGATGTCACGCAAGGTGATGACATAGTCATGGGTGTCACGTGCTTCCTAACGCGTTTCGTTGCCAACAGCAACTTCTTGCGACACGATCGTGGCTGGATCGTGCCGCGTTTACTCGTTTGGCTGGTAGCTGTGAAGTGATCCACCTACATCGGGGCATTTCCTGCTTTGCGACAGGCGGTTCGGATCTCGAGGAGCTTTGATGCAGTCCTGGGACAGTCCCCCTACATCGTTGGTGGTGATTTTATGCACAAACGCTTGTTTCAATTTGATTTTTTGTAAGTGTGCCTGATCCCCTTGTTCATCCTCTCCCTTCCCCAAATAAATGTCATATTGCATATGGGGTTGCGCTCTCTCTTTTTTTCTTCTTAGGTCCCCCATATCCTTCCGAGAGCAGCGTTCTCTCCCCACAGCAGGAATTGGACGTTACAATCTCACCTTTTTGGAAGGAACATTTGGGACTGGTTATTTATGTTGTGTGTTGTTTGTGTCTTGTATGTCCTGCTCTGTAATGTGTTATTGTGCATGCTTCTGTTATTAACCCCTTGTGTGCCTCTGTTTCAACAAGTATCCAGGATTTCACATATATTGTTTTTTTTTTAATTTGGTTTATCGATTTATTTTTGAGGATTAGCGCTACTTTATTTGTTTTTTTTACAACACACACACACACACACACACACACACACACACACACACACACACACACACACACAATAATACATTTATAGCTCCCAGTGCAACTACAGTACTTCTACAGCTCCAATACAAAGCACAATGGAGTAACAAACTGTTACCAACAGGTCGCTCACTGCTTATTCCCATATCCCTGTATCAAGGTCTAGAATGTTGGCCCTAAATACACAAGATTGGGGGATGAGTGCTGGAGGGTCAGTACCTCCCTGCTCTGGAATGGGTTGTTGGCTTCCCCAGTACTGAGGGAATTCCGCCCCCACTGCACACACGGGCGCTGCTCTCTGTATGAGGTGGCTCGCTCTTACTTGACTGCATGAGACTCTGTGTTTTGGTGACGGTGCTGATGGCGGAGCCGTGGCTGGAGGTTTCACTCTGCCGCACACTGGTCTCTGTGCTCCGCCCTGACCTGGCCTCCCTCTCCTTGTTCTTCAGTTCCTGCATACGCTGCTCTCTCTCCTTCTCACGTAGATCTGGGGGAGGAGAAGGAGATGCAACAGTCAGAGAAAACAGCAGCAGAATAGTGTTTATACGTCTGGGCTCCTCTGCACTATGTTCTTGATGCAAGGTTAGGGTGGCCAAGCGGCTTCTCCAAAAATACTGGACACCATGGTGAAAGGTACGACGCGCTCGAGACACACACACCCCTCTGCTCCATGCTGTTTCCTCCTCTCCTTGGCCCCACACCCAGGCTCCTGACACCTCCTCCTGATTGGCTCCTGCTGGGTAATCCAGCCAATCAGGATGTAGGAAGCTACCCAGCCCTCTGGCAACAGCCCTGCTCTCTCCCTGCTCAAGGCAATCCCACGCTCCCCCCCTCCCCAAGCCGGTCAAGTCTCTATGTCCAGAGAGGTAATACCAGTATACACATACACGCCCAGAGAGGTAATACCGGTATACACATACACCCCAGAGAGGTAATACCGGGATACACATACACCCCAGAGAGGTAATATCGATATACACATACACACCCAGAGAGGTAATACCAGTATACACATACACGCCCAGAGAGGTAATACCGGTATACACATACACGCCCAGAGAGGTAATACCGGTATACACATACATGTGAAGTATTACATCTCAATGATTACCGGACAGAGTGTCCAAATACAGGGCAGTCCGGTTCAATACTGAACACCTGGCAACCCTAAGTAAGGTCCAGTAGAGAGCTAGTTTTCTTGGGGAACTCAGTTCTGCTACTTTATTATAGACCTCTAAAACAAACGCCATATAGGAATTATAAAATTAGTATTATACATAGAATTTTACACAAATATGGCGCAGATTATACAGCCCAATGAAGCGACATAGAATTATTCATGTGCCAGTGCTGGTTCAGAGACAATTGGTTTAGAGATTGTGACGAGCTCCACTGCAACACCCAGGAAAATAGAGAAACAGGGCGAGCTTCACTAGGAAAGTGTAACAGTGACTAGCTGTACCTCTCTTTCTTTGCCTCAGCTCTCTCATAGCTGTTCTTATCAGCCTCCTCTCCTCAAAGTCTGTTGTCTTATCCAACTGTAGAGAAAGAACATGGGGTGTGTGAATTACAGCTGTTACATCTCTGCTCTGAAGGGGTCGCTGCAGTGTGCCTGCCCCCCCCCCCCCCCTAGGGATCTTCACTATTCCACAGGCATGAACTCATCGCCCTCCGTCACCAAGAAGCAGTGATGTTGCTCCCTTGGCTCCTCCCCCGAGGATCCCAGACTCCCCCTCCCTTGGCTCTTCCCCCGAGAATCTGAGATTCCCCAATCCCTCAAGGATCCCAGACTCCCCTCTCAGCTCCTCCACCGAGGAACCCAGACTCTCCCGGCCCTCAGCTCCTCCTCTAAGTAGCTAACTCCTCTCCCTTGAGAAACTAGGATGCCTACTCCCCTGGCTCCCATGCTGTGCAACCCCTGTCACCCGCCCCTGGCTCCTCCTCCCTTCCGCTTCCTGTACTGCTCCCTGTTGTATAGACACTTCCTCCCTCTCTCACCATCTTATCCAGAATGTCTTCCTCTTCTATGACGCTGAGCTCCTCGGCTGTCAGCTTGCCCTTCTTCTCTAGCTCCGCTTTGTCTACCGAGATCGGCAGGAACATCTCCAACTGCTGAGCTGGCTGCTCTGGAAGCTCTGTTTCCACCTGCGGGAAATAACATTACCCCTGAGTAATGATATTCGGCAATATAAACCAGCACAGTGTACAGTACATGCAATTTCCGCCATCGCTAGGTTGCCCGTGCGGCCGTTTCACCATTTCACTGAAAGAGAGAGTCTGGAAAATCCGACTGATCAGCTGAACCAAAAGTGAGAAATCTCCGTTAGAAGTGAACGAACATCGCGGAGTTTAAGAGATGTGAAACCGGAGTAGGTAACATGGGATTAAGTAGGATCAGGTGCCTCAGAATAGGACCAGGGGAACAGAGGATTCCACATAGAGATTTAGCTGCCGGCCTGAGTCCAACAGCTATAACAGGACACAGCGCACAATGAGATTGTCACACGACTAAAGCACCTACTAACCAGCCACACATATGTGACACACACACACATTTATATTTATATATATATATATATATATATATATATATATATATATATATATATAACAGATGTCCAGGGCACACAAAATGTAAAGACTATAAAGAAAGTAGAAAAAATATTTCCCTTCCAACAGGGTGCATGTAGTGGGGTCGGGATCACCACCCAGCTCCGGATAATGTCTAGCAACAGGAAGGAAGTCTGCAGCGCTCACTGGGGTAAGGCATCAAAAACTATACATTTATTACATCTAGCAAAGCAGGTATACTATGGGCGACGGTTCGGACGTCTCGAGCCAGAGGAAGGACAGAGACTTCTGAAATGTGCCCAGATTACAGCTGTTTTGCTAGATGTAATAACGGTCTACTTTTGATACCTTACCCCAGTGAGGGCTGCAGACTTTATTTCTGTTGCACGATATATAGATACACACATACAAAAAAAACAGATGTCCAGGGCACTCATGAGTACATGTAAGAAATACTTGGCTCCCAGCTGGGTGCCTGCAGTAAGGCCAGGATCACCACCCAGCCCCAGGTAATACAGCAAAGACAAATAGCACTCGCAAAGGTGATGTATCAAAAGCTATACATTTATTTCATCTAACAAGTACAAAAACTAAAATATGGGCGACGTTTCAGACCTAACGGTCCTTCGTCACGATATTTATATTTATATATACACATACATACAGACACATCCATATCCACACACATATATATGCACACAATTGTGTGTCCCTGTGATGCCTAGTAGGTTCCCCTGCGTTCACCATGAGCACCATATAAATAACCCAGTGAAGGTGGCGGATAGGGCGATGCCCCCGCTGGGCACTTACGAGGCTGTTACTTCTGGACAGGTGAACAGAAGAGGACCTCCTGGTGCTGGCAAACCTGGGGGGGTGAGGCACAGGTCCGCCGGCTTTCTGTGCCTCAATGAACTGAGTCAGCGCCTCGACCTGCTGAGCCAGCCTCTCCTGCTCCAGGTGCAGATGCAGGTTCTCCTCCTTCAGGTCGTTGACCGCAGCGGTCAGCGGCTCCACCAGCACGGCCATCTCCCGAAGCTGCTGCGTCACCTTCTTCTGGAAGAGCTGCAGTTCGTGCTGGGTCTCCTGCACCGACCCTGCGTGCTGGTTATCCAGCTCCTGGATGCCCGCGCTGGGCATGATGACACCAGCTCAGCAATGCAGCTGCAGTCGCACGGACACTCGCCCCTCCAGCCCGTGCGGGAGTGAGAGCAAGAGCCAGGGAGGTGTTGCTTAGAGGGGAGATGCCCTGGCGAATCAAAACAGCTGGTCTCTTCAAGGGCACAAAGCCAGCCTCCTTCCCCCACCTGATCCCCCTCTAATCCCAACAGGGGGGAATGTTTACAGTTGGGAGCTATATATATATTTTTATACACACACTGTATAACAGCCCGGCACAGACACAAAGGGGAAGAGAGATCGGGACGCAGCAGGTGGCAGGAAGCTGCCGGTTCCTGGAATTGAATGAGAAGACACCGGCTTCCAAAAGGTGCAAGTGGCCGCTGTCATTTAACCCCTTCGCCTCCAGCTAAGGGATTAACGTGCCTAACCCAATTTAGAGATTCATTTCCATTACTATTTGCTAAAAATAACCTAACCGCGCTTTGCAAATAGGTGTTAAAAATGATTGCATAAAACTGTCATAAAATAATAATTATTATAATGCTGGGGGTGTGTAATGGCCGAGGGTCTCATGTCCCTTATGTTGCAAAGAAGGACAGCGCCTGTAGTCAAAATATGCTTTAAGTAACCCCTTTGCTGCCAGAGGATGAGCCACGCACTGCACCGCTCCGCGCCCCTATTGCGCCGCTCCGCTCCCGTTGCCCCGCTCTGCGACCCGGTCACCCCGCTCCACGCCCGTCACCCCGCCCCGCGCCCGTCACCCCGCCCCCGTCACCCCGCTCCGCGCCCATCACCCCGCTCCGCGCCCGTCACCCCGCTCCGCTCCGCGCCCGTGTCGCACCGCTCCGCGCCCGTCACCCCGCTCCGCTCCGCGCCCGTGTCGCACCGCTCCGCGCCCGTGTCGCACCGCTCCGCGCCCGTGTCGCACCGCTCCGCGCCCGTGTCGCATCGCTCCGCGCCCGTGTCGCATCGCTCCACATTGTGTTGCGGTTCCCTCTGGCAGTAAATTGGTTCACATGTTCCCTTTAATGCTCGCATAGGTTTTCCTGGCACGATCGCCTCATTTGTTGTTCGACTAGCTGTGCGTTCGCTCCGAGCGGTGATCAAGGTAACACAACTGAGCTGGTGTCCAGAATAAAGCGTCACCCGCTTTGCACAGAGCGGAGAGGAGCAGGCGGTCTCCGTAATGAGCATTACTCCGCGATGATAAGGCATGGTATACACAGGATGCTGGCGGCAGGCTGTGATATAGCGCTAGACAAGAATAGCCCGGGCACGAGACACAGGATGTCCATGCAGAAAATCTGCTGGCCAGTCCTTCCTCTCAACTCAACATGCAGACCAGGGAATAGCAACCTCAGCGAATGAAAAGAACCATACACACGCACAGACAGAACACTGCTACATGGGGAAAGGAATCATTAACCCCTTGGGGTGTCATTGGTGTCAGCTGTGTCCCCTTCAACACCCCCCCCCTCCCACCCCCACGTGTCTGAGGTCAACACTGTTATTATCGCTTATTTGTAAAGCGCCATCATATTACAAACAATTACATACCAATGAGGACAGACATGGACAAGAAGATACAAAGAAGTCATGAGGGCCCTGAGAGTGTAAAGTCTACAGGGAATGAGGGGCAATGTTTAAACAAGAAGGTAAGGAGGTTGCTTACTGTAGGATGGAGGGTATCTAAGGTTAGAATATGGCCCAGTGTGATACCATTAAGGCAGGGATTCTCAACTCTTGGCCTCAAGACCCCCCCCAACAGGTAAGATTTTAAGGATATCCCTGCTTCAGCACAGGTGGCTCAATCACTGGCTCAGTTGATGACCGCAACTGATTGAGACACCTGTGCTGAAGCAGGGCTATCCTGAAACCCTGACCTTTTGGGAAATCTTGAGGACTGGAGTGGACAACCCCTGCATTAAGGTTTAGGGAAAAGGGTGGATGTTACATAGGGGGGAGATTGGTCCACCCGCACTGCTTGTCCCAATGTAGTTTAAGCGGGGAGGAGGGAGGGGGAGTTGGAAGTTAGAAATATGGCAAATGGGCTTCCTTGCTAGGGGAGAGTCCTATGGTGCTGTGGTAGGGAATTAATTCCAGTGAGAGGGGGCAGCACAGGAGAAGGCGGGAGTAAGGGGAGGTAATAAGGCTGGAGGAGAGGGGGGGGGGTGTCCTGGGAAGAACATAGGGGGCATGTAGGCACAGTATGTATTTGGGGATGAGGGCCAAGATGCAAGCAGGCGCAGCATCGTCGAAAGCTTTGTAAGTCAGGGTTTACATTTGATGCTAGAGGATATGGGAAGCCAGTGTTGGGTTGTGGGGCAGCAGAGGTGGAGCAGTGAGTGAGGAGGATGAGTCTAGCGGCAGAGTTTTGGATGGATTGGTGTTGGGATTTATTTATAAAATGTTTTACCAGGAATTAATACATTGAGAGTTACCTCTGGTTTTCAAGTATGTCCTGGGCACAGAGTTATGGTGACAAATACGCGGTTACATTAAGTGAGCAGGGTTATACATTATACACATTGCATGCACAGTAAGAGATAATAATATATGTAACAGTTACAGACCGGATTAAAATGTGAGACAGCTTTAGTTTTGCAAGAACTTAGCCTGGTGGCGGCTGTGAGAGTCTCCGGTAGATTGTTCCAGTTGTGAGGTGCACGGTAAGGGAAGGAGGAGCGGCCGGATACTTTGTTGAACCTTGGGACCATGAACAGTCTTTCATAGGCTAAGATAGGCGGACAAGCGGAATGCCAACTAGGAGAAGGTTACAGTAGCTGAGAGAGGATGAGTGAATTAGGATTTTAGTTGCATCCCGGGTGAGAAAAAAGGGCATATCTTGGCGATATTTCGAAGGTATAGGCGGCAGAACGAATGAAGGAGAGATCAGAGTCATAGATGACCCCTAGACAGCGGCTAGGTGCTGATGAGATTGTGCTGCTAGTGACAGTGAGGGGGAGTGTGGGTGTAGCGGTGGAAGGGGGAAAGAGTATTAGTTCTCATATGGACATGTAAAGCTTCAGGCAACGGTGCGACATTCAGGAGGAAATTGCAGAGAGACAGTTGGAGACACGGAACAGGAGGGGGGGGGGGGGGGGGGTCAGGGAAGAATAGATACATTTGGGGGTGATCTGCATATTGATGATGCTGAAAGCCAAAAGATTGTGTTACTTCACCAAGAGAGAAGGGGTGTAGAGAGTGCAGAGCAGAGGGTCAAGGACAGTGCCTTGTGGGTCCCCAACAGAAAAAGGAGTGAGATGACACCAGATAAGGGAACACTGAAGGAGTGGTTGAAAAGATAGGGCATGAGCCAGGAGAAGTCGTTGTCACGGAGGCCAATGGGAGTGGAGAATGTTAAGGAGAAAGGGGTGATCAACAGTGTCTAAGGCAGCAGAGAGATCCAGGAGAATTAGTAGGGAGAAGTGTCTCAGCGTTTCCCCTGCTAAAATCCCTCTCCTGGCTTCCTATGAAATCCCGTATCACACACTCAATTCTCCTCCTCACTCGTAAAGCTTTACACTCTTCTGCCCCTCCTTACATCTCAGCCCTAATTTCTCGCTTTACACCATCCAGACTCCTTGCGTTCTTCTCAAGGATGTCTTTTCTCTACCCCTTTTTTATCTAAAGCCCTCTCCCGCCTTAAACCTTTCTCACTGACTGCCCCACACCTCTGGAATGCCCATCCCCTCAATACCCGACTAGCACCCCCTCTATCCACCTTTAAGACCCACCTCAAAACACACCTGCTTAAGCATTTGGGTAGCTCCATGGCTGAAAATGTACACATCATACATAAACCTTGGCCCCTTGCAGACGCACTTACAAGAACACCCTCCTACTGTCTCTGTACGTTCTTCCTATCAATTAGATTGTAAGCTCTTCGGAGCAGGGACTCCTTTTCCTAAATGTTACTTATGTCTGAAGCACTTATTCCCATGATTTGTAATTTGTTATTTATATGATTGTCACGTGTATTACTGCTGTGAAGCGCTATGTACATTAATGGTGCTATATAAATAAAGACATACAGTACATACAAGTGACCCATAGATTTAGCTGTGAGTAGGTCACTGGCCACTTTTGTAAGTGCTGTCTCGGTGGAGTGTAGAGCATGGAAACGAGATTGCAAAGAGTCGAGCAGGGAGTTGGAGGAGAGAAAGTGAGTCAGGCGGTTTCATACGAGTCACTCAAGTAGCTTGGAGGCAAAGGGGACATGAGAGAAAGGGCAGTAGTTGCACAGAGAGGTTGGGCCAAGTGAGGGTTTCCTTTAGAATGGGCGTGATGAGTGCCTGTTTAAAGGATGCACCAGAGGCGAGAGCTTAAAAAGGTGGTGAGTTAGGGTCGGGCTTACTGTGCCAGAGAGGGTGTGGAGATGTGAGGGAATAGAATCATGGGGGCAGGTTCTAGGGTGAGATGGGGAGGAGCGGGGGGACCTCATCCTCAGTCATAGGAGAAAATGAGCAGAGAGTGGATTTAGGTGTGCGAGGGGAGGTACGTGTTGTGTGTAGACCTTGATGAAGAAATGTCATGTCTGATAGACAACCTTGTCTGGGAAGTAGGTGGCGAGGTCTCGGCCGTGAGGGTAGAAAGGGATGCAAGTGCAGTTGGACGAAGAAGGGTGGCGGACAGGCGTTGAGGGTTAGAGGACAAACTTTGTATGAATGAAGAAAAGTAGGGTTGCTTGGTAAGAGAGAGGGCAGTGTTATAGGAGGAGAGCACAAATCTATAGTGTTAGTCTGCTTTATAGATGGATTTCCTCCAGTAACGTTGCGCAGTCACTGAGCACCTTTGGAGATAGCGGATGAAGTGTGTGCCATGGTTCTGGCTTGAATTGTCAGGGGCAATGTGTGGTGGCAGGAGCCATCTTGTGTACGGCTGATGAAAGTGGGGGAGGAGGGGTGAGACTTTTCTGGGGGAGGCGCAGCATTTACAAATGCCCCGCGCTGAGATTTAATTACCAGGCTCCGGTCACGTGACTGACATCGTGGCGTCAAATGATGCCCGTTGCCATGACATCAAATGACCCCGCAGCGTCATTTACGCATCATTAGACGAGAGGGGGGCGTGACCGCGGCGGGAGCAGGAAGGGGGGGCACAGGGAGTTTGTGCACCGCTGGTCTAGAGCATGTAGGTCTCTGTGTGTGCGTCTGGAAGTAGGTGTTGTGGAGGGCGCATAGGGTAGAGTGAGGTTAATGGTTAGGAGGTGATTAGAGAGATGGACGGGATTGTTAGAGAAGTTCGAGCACAAGCTGGAGAAAAACAGGTGTAGGGAGTGGCAATTGCAGCGAGTAGAAGAGCTGGTCAACTGAGAGAGATCATAGGAGGAAGTTAGAGAGATAAGATTTGTAGCTGAAGTGGCAGCGGGATTGTCAGTAGATATGTTAAAGTCTCTCAGTATGACAGTAAGGGTGTCAGAAGGGAAGGAGCCAGGCGGCAAAGTTGTCAAGAAATGGAGATGTAGGTTCAGGGGACAATAGATGACAGTGACACAGGGGGTAAAACATGACATTTGCAGTGAAGGGACAGTAGTATGCCCACTCCTCCACCCCCGTCTATTCTCCGGTCTGGGGGTGTGACTGGTGGAGAGACCACTGTAGGAGTGCAGCAGGAAAGCTGGTGCCCGAGGGGGTAAGGCAGGTTTTTGTGATAACTTGAAGGTACAGGCATACCCCGCATTAACATACGCAATGGGACCGGAGCATGTATGTAAAGCGAAAATGTACTTAAAGTGAAGCACTACCTTTTATCCACTTATCAATGCATGTACTGTACTGCAATCGTCATATCCGTGCATAACTGATGTAAATAACGCATTTGTAACAGGCTCTATAGTCTCACCGCTTGCGCACAGCTTCGGTACACGTAGGGAGCTGGTATTGCTGTTCAGGACGTGCTGACAGGCGCATGCGTAAGCTGCCGTTTGCCTATTGGGCGATATGTCCTTACTCGCGAGTGTACTTAAAGTGAGTGTCCTTAAACCGGGGTATACCTGTATTGCAGTGTGTGTGTTACAGACAGATTGCGCGTTCCATAGGACACTGGAAAAGGGGAGGGAGTGGTGAAATAGGGATGAGGTTGGAGCGATTGGGAGTACGTGGTGAGAGACTTTGAGATAGGGTGTGGGCCGTGAAAGGATTGGTATGTGGGTAGGGACATGTCGCCATAGATGAGGAGTAGCAGTGAGGAGGAAGAGAGAGTGTAGCACGGGGATGATTTTTGGCTGTTTTTTGTTGGGTGATGGGTTGTGATGTGAGAAGCAGATAGTTGATAGCTGCAGAATGAGCGAGATGACAGTAGGGAATGGGAAATTAGGCAAGAGGGTTTATGGGTGAATGTGTGGGAGCTACGGGTACAGGAAAGCAGAGAACATGATAAATCAACCAATCGGATTCGATAAACAGGTGTTACAGTATGTGGCCGTAACAGGCCCTGTAGAATGTCCGCGTCCTCGGATACCATGCCAGTCAGACATTAAGGATGCATGTCCAATGGGAGGAAAGAAATAAAACATTATGAAGAATTACCCAAAGGGGAAATCTTCAATTGACATAGAAGCAACTGCATTGATGGCAACGGCTGGCGTTGGGTTGGATTTAGGATATCAGGCCCTGGACTAGGCTTCATGTCTATCTTTTTTTTAATGGACCGTCAAGTTTCAAACACTGGATTCATTTTTAAGACTATTGGAATTTTTACGCGTGGTTTTCGTTATGCTCGGGCATTGGGCCTTTGGATTGACCCTGAAGACCTCAACATGGATCGTGCAAGTGGTTCTATTTTTCCACTAATAATCCTTTTATTTCATATGGGACTCAAAGTGCTGCACAATTACTATTTGGTGCGCGGTGCGTAGATAACATTTTATAGCCACAGTTCCTGGCCCAGACTTACAATCTATGTTTGGTGCCTGAGGCACAGGGATATAAAGTGACTTACCCAAGGTCACACAGATCTTATTCCGGGATTTGAACCAGGCTCCCAAGCCATATTTATCATTTTTTTTTGTCATACCCCATTATATTGAGATATACCAGGCAATATATTTTCTAGTGCTCTTCCTTGAGCTTATACTCGGCTCTAATTTTTATTATCCCAAGCTGCAAAGTCAGCATCATTGTTAGCAATGAAGATGTGATGAAGGGCATTTGAATGAAATTGCAATCTTGCAAGAGACCCTTCCACCGTTCCTCAAGAGGACATTTTTTTTTAACAAGTGTTTTCTGCCCGTGCTCACGTATGGATGTGAAACTTAGACCCAGAATGCAAAGTTCATTCAGAAGCTTTAGACAACTCAAAGAAGCATGGAGAGATGCATGCTGGGTATTACCCGAAGAGACAGGAAAAAGAACGGATGGGTTCGAAGCCAAACAACCAAAGTCTGTGACATCACCACAAGGGGAAAAGAAATTAAAATGGCCGTGGGCCGGACACATCGCAAGAAGAAATGACTATCGTTGGACAAAGATGGTACTCGACTGGATTATAAGGGGTGTAAAAAGACCAAAAGGAGGATGAAAAAGAAACTTTTTAGGTGCAACGTGGAGAAGAGAGACGGCAACTGCAGTACCTGGAAGATCCTTGGGGAGGCGTCCTCCAGCAATGGGGAGACAAGGGCTGATCATGATAATATTTGTGTGGGGATCTATACATATACATATATACACATATACACATATACACATATATATATACATATACACACACACTTTCTTTTTACAGTGGTATTTTGCATTTATTAGCCAGCTTTGGCTAATAGAGCTAATAATTGGCTAATAAAGTCATTCCTATAAGGGGGTGTTGCGGTAGGATGTGGGTAGGTGCTTCAGGGTGGAAGGATATGCCCCCCAGGGGGTGCGTGGCATGGGTTAACCCTTTGTATGCCTTTTCAATTAGTAAGACATAGCCTGACGATAGTTAGGCTGGGTGCATTATTATTAACCCCTCTGGTGTCCATAGCAGACATGTAGGCATGTATGATGCACGTCTCCATGACCACTATGGTCACCCAGGGGTTAATAATGGAAGACTTTTGCCGCAGATACCCAAGAAATAAGTTATCAATAAAGTGCTTTCATATGACATATTGAAATAAGCACGTTTGCAAGGCACCCGGGTGCGCACACAGATCTCGCCCCATTACCCCCCCCCCCCCCCCCGCGGTCTGAGGGAGGCGTACATTCTGCCCGCGCTTTTCCCGGGCCATCTGCTAACTCGCAGTTTAATGAATAGGTCCTTAAACTAAAACGCGCAGAGTTTTCCTTTTGGCCATAACATTAGTGCCCGCGGCACAGCCAGAACACAATCGCTGATTGCACGGTTCGGACATGTGATTAGCGCTTAACAAATACGAAGGGGGAGGGGGGGGGGGGGAAATCCTTGTGTAGACTGTTCCCACGCGGATATGCCCTTATCGGAGAGTAATGGGTAGGCCGCACTTTCTTCTACACCAGGGGTGCTCAACTCCAGGCCTAAAGCAACAGGTCAGGTTTTCAGGATATCCTAGAAGACCGAGCCTCTGAGCCACCTGTGCTGAAGCAGGGATATCCTGAAAACCTGACCTGTTGGTGGGTGGGGAGGCTTGAGAACTGGAGTTGAGCCCCCCTGTCCTACACTAACCACAGATTATTACCTTGCTGACATTACTGCCGACGATGCTGCTCGTACTAATCCCGCTTCTGGCGTTGACCGCGCTGCTCGTACTGACCGCGCTGCTCGTACTGACCGCGCTGCTCGTACTGACCCCGCTGCTCGTACTGTTGATTCGGAAAGGCGAAGCAGTTAACCCCAGTGTCAGCTCTGGAAAGAAACAAATAAAGTACAGTGAAAAAGTAAATCAGACTTTCTACAACACTGGGTTATAATGCGGATCCCTTATTAGAAACACTTCCCTTACATAGCACTGATAGTGTACACAGTGCTGCGCAGTTTTGTAGACAAGTCCCTGCCCACAAGATATCACCATTTAATCTGAGCCGGAGGCACAGAGAGAAAGTGGATTTCCCAAGGAGAGTCAACCCTGGGATTTGCCACAAATATATTTGAGATCTTCACAGGCCGATACCGATATATCGTTATATTACCCTTACACGGTCACAGGCCGACACCGATATATCGTTCTCTTACCCTTACACGGTCACAGGCCGATACCGATATATCGTTATATTACCCTTACACGGTCACAGGCCGACACCGATATATCGTTATATTACCCTTATACGGTCACAGGCCGATACCGATATATCGTTATCTTAC
>WSYH01000959.1:0-74746 GCA_036426205.1 Ascaphus truei | reverse complement strand
GTGATTAAAGAATGAAGCGTGCTTGTTGTCTACTGTGTAAATGCATCAGTGGTCGATGTCTACTGTGTATGCACAGTGTGTGTACTTCCTGTGTAGACATCAGTGTGTGTCCTTGGCTTACTGTGTATTGCATCAGTGTGTGTCTATGTGTATGCATCAGTGTGTGTCTACTGTGTATGCATCAGTGTGTGTCTACTGTGTATGCATCAGTGTGTGTCTACTGTGTATGCATCAGTGTGTGTCTACTGTGTATGCATCAGTGTGTGTCTACTGTGTGATGTGTTTATCTAGTATTGTATAGGGGTCTTCTACTGGGTGTGTATCAGTGTGTCACTACTGTATATGCATCAGTGTGTGTCTACTGTGTGTGTATCAGTGTGTCCGTGTTCGTCTGTGTCCGTGTGTCAACGTATATATCAGGGATCGTTGTCCGCGTGATCGTACGGTGAATGTATCAGTGTGTCCCGTACTGTGTATGTATCAGTGTGTCCGTGTCCTATCTGTGTCGACTGTATTTCAGTGTGTCCGTACTGTGTATGTACAGTGTGTCCGTGTCCGTACTGGTGTATATACTGTTCCTACTGTGTATGTATCATGTGTGTCCGTACTGTGTATGTATCGTGTGCCGTGTCCGTATCATGTGTATTAGTCAGTGTGTGTCTTCTGTCCATGTGTTCCGTACTGTGACTCTGTATTCAGTGTGGTCCGTACTGTGTATGTATCGTGTGTCCTGTCCTGTCCGTACTGTGTAATGTATCAGTGTGTCCGGTCACTGTGTATTTATCAGTGTGTCCGTACGTTGTATGTATCAGTGTGTCCGTACGTGTATGTACATGTGTCCTATGTGATTCCAGTGTTGTACTGTGTATGTATCAGTGTTCGTGTCCGTACTGTGTATTTCAGTGTTCGTGCCGTACTGTATGTACATGTGTCCGGTGATGAGTGGTCCGTCGTGTGTATTATCAGTGTGTCCCGTACTGTGTTCAGTATCAGTGTATTATCCGTGTGTCCGTACTGTGGTATGTATCAGTGGTGTCCGTACTGTGTAGTATCAGTATGGGTCCGTGTCCTCACTGTGTATGTATCAGTGTGTCCGTACTGTGTATGTATCAGTGTGTCCGTACTGTGTATGTATCAGTGTGTCCGTGTCCGTACTGTGTATGTATCAGTGTGTCCGTACTGTGTATGTATCAGTGAGTTCCGTCACTGTGTATGTATCGGCAGTGTGTCCGTACTGGTGTATGTATCAGTTGTGTCCGTGTCTTACGTGTAGTATCAGTGTGTCCGTACTGTTATGTATCAGTGTGTCCGTATGTGTATGTATAGGTGGTGTGTCCGTACTGTGTATGTATCAGTGTGTCCGTACTGTGTATGTATCAGTGTGTCCGTACTGTGTATGTATCAGTGTGTCCGTACTGTGTATGTATCAGTGTGTCCGTACTGTGTATGTATCAGTGTGTCCGTACTGTGTATGTATCAGTGTGTCCGTACTGTGTATGTATCAGTGTGTCCGTACTGTGTATGTATCAGTGTGTCCGTACTGTGTATGTATCAGTGTGCCGTACTGTGTATGTATCAGTGTGTCCGTACTGTGTATGTGTAGTCGTCGTGTGTGTCCGTACATGTGAATGTATCGTGGTTCCGTATAGTAGGTCAGTGCAGTGTGTCCGTGTCCGTACTGTGTATGTATCAGTGTGTCCGTGTCCGTACTGTGTATGTATCAGTGTGTCCGTGTCGTACTGTGTATGTATCAGTGTGTCCGTGTCCGTATGGTATGTGAGCAGTGTGTTCCTACTGTGTATGTATCAGTGTGTCCGTACTGTGTATGTATCAGTGTGTCCGTACTGTGTATGTATCATGTGTCCGTACTGTTATGTATCAGTGTGTCCGTACTGTGTATGTATCAGTGTGTCCGACTGTGTATGTATCAGTGTGTCCGTACTGTGTATGTATCAGTGTGTCCGTGTGTCCGTACTGTGTATGTATCAGTGTGTCCGTACTGTGTATGTGTCCGTACTGTGCATGTATCAGTGTGTCCGTGTGTCCGTACTGTGTATGTGTCCGTACTGTGCATGTATCAGTGTGTCCGTACTGTGTATGTGTCCGTACTGTGCATGTATCAGTGTGTCCGTGTGTCCGTACTGTGTATGTGTCCGTACTGTGTATGTGTCAGTGTGTCCGTGTGTCCGTACTGTGTAGTATCTGTGTCCGTGTTCCGTATGTGGTATGTGCGTGTGTAGACGCCCTGTACTGTGTACCGTGCGTCCTGTACTGACGTACGTGCGTGCTGACTGCGTACGTGCGTGCCTGTACTGCGTACGTGCGTGCCTGTACTGCGTACGTGCGTGCCTGTACTGCGTACGTGCGTGCCTGTACTGCGTACGTGCGTGCCTGTACTGCGTACGTGCTCCTGTACTGCTACGTGCGTGCCTGTACTGCGTACGTGCGTGCCTGTACTGCGTACGTGCGTGCCTGTACTGTGTATGTGCGTGCCTGTACTGTGTATGTGCGTGCCTGTACGCGCCTGTACTGTGTACGTGCGTGTGTACGTGCACGCCTGTACTGTGTACGTGCGCGCCTGTACCTCCCACAGTGTATCTGCTACTTGTTGACATAATACTGTGACATCAATTTAGTTACCATCAGTTGATTATCTACATTGTGCTTCTTATAAAGTGTTAATCTACATAACAGACCTACAATTGTGCACATTTTCACGGGGACTGAGAGAAATATATAAAAAAAAATACTGAACACGATGTGTATACACACACACACACACACACACACACACACACACACACACACACTTTGGTTCGAACAAACATTTCTCAAAACCTATTAGAACCAAAATCCATACCCCGGATTGTCCGTATAACACTTACTCCGTACCCCGGATTCTCTGTGTAACCCTTACTCCGTGCCCCGGAGCCTCTGTGTAACCCTTACTCCGTACCCCGGATTCTCTGTGTAACCCTTACTCCGTGCCCCGGGAGCCTTGTGTAACCCCGTAACCCGTAACAGCCGTGCCCGGAGTTCCTCCGTGTAACCTCTACTTCGCGCCCCGGATCCGTGCTACACCCTAACTCCTTCCCCGGATTCCCGTGTAACCCTTACTCACCGTAACCACTACCCCGGATTCTCCGTGTAACCCGGACTCGCATGGCCCCGGATTCTCCGTGTGATCCCTTTACTCCGTTGCCCCGTTCTCGCGTTAACCCTTTACTCCGCCGTGATCTTCGTGTCACCCTTACTGTAAACATCCTTCACTCCGTGCCCCGGACCTTCTGTCTAACCCCTTACTCCGTGCCCCGGATTCTCCGTGTAAACCCTTTAACTCCGTGCCCCGGTTCTCCTTGTAACCCTTACACTCCGTGCCCGGATTTCTTGTAACCCTTACTCCGTGCCCGGATTCCTCCGTGTACCCTTACTCTCCGTGCCCGGATTCCTGTGTAAACCCTTACTACTCGTGCCCCGGATTCTCTGTAACCCTTACTCCCGTGCCCCGATTCTCCGTGTAACCCTTACTCTTCCGTGCCCCGGATTCTCGTGTAACCCTTACTCCGTGCCCCGGATTCTCTGTTTACACCCTACTCCGGCCCGGATTCTCTGTGGGTAACCCTTATCCGTTGCCCCGATTCTCTGTGTAACCCTTACTCCCTGCCCTTATTCTCGTAACCTACTCGCGTGCCCGATTACTCCGTGTGAACCCTTAACCTCGTGCCCCGGATTCTCCGTGTAACCCTTACTTCCTCCGTTGGCCCCGGATTTCCGTGTAACCCTTATCCCGTGCCCCGGATTCTCTGTGTAACCCTTACTCCGTGCCCGGATTCTCTGTGTAACCCTTACTCCGTGTGCCCCGCTTTCTGCCCACCCCCCCCCGTGAACCTTACTCCGTGCCCCGATTACCTTGTAACCTTACTCTACTCCTGCCCCGGATTCTCAGGTTTTAACCCTTACTCCTTGCCACCGGATCTCCTGTACCCTTTACTACTCTGGCCCCGGATTCTCCGTGTAACCCTTACTCCGTGCCCTACTCCGGATTCTGTTGTAACCCTTACTCCGTGCCCCGCGATTCTCGGTACCCCTTATTCCTTCCGGATTCCTGTAACCCTTACTCCGTCCCCGGATTCTCCTTGTAACCCTTATACTCCCTGCCCCGGATTCTCCGTGTAACCCTTACCATGCCCGGCCGCCACCGGGATTTCTCCTTGTAACCCTTTACTCTATAACCTCGTGCCCGGATTCTCCGTGTAACCCTTACTCCGTGCCCCGGAGTCCTCCTCCGCTGTCTAACCCTTACCAGTGCCCCGGATTCTCCGTGTAACCTTTAATCCGTGCCCCGGATTCTCTCCTGTAACCTTACCCTTACTCCCGTGCCCGGATTTCCCGTGTACCCTTACTCCTGCCCGGATTCTCCGTGTAACACCTTACTACGCCGTGCCCCGGATTCTCCGTGTAACCCTTACTCCGTGCCCCGACTCTGTCAACAGGCCCCCGGATTCTCCGTGAACCCTTACTCCGTTCCCCGGATTTTCCGTGTAACCCTTACTCTGCCCGATTCTCGCCGTGTAAACCCTTACTCCTGCCCCGGATTCTCGTGTAAACCTAACTCTGCCCCGATCTTCTCTGTGTAGCCCCTTACTCCTGCCGGGCGGATTCTCAGTATAACCCTAACTCCGTGCCCCGGATTCTCCGTGTAACCCTTACTCCGTGCCCCGGATTCTCTGTGTAACCCTTACTCCGTGCCCCGGATTCTCTGTGTAACCCTTACTCCCTGCCCCGGATTCTCCGTGTAACCCTTACTCCGTGCCCCGGATTCTCTGTGTAACCCTTACTTCGTGCCCCGGATTCTCTGTGTAACCCTTACTCCGTGCCCCGGATTCTCCATGTAACCCTTACTCCGTGCCCCGGATTCTCCGTGTAACCCTTACTCCATGCCCCGGATTCTCTGTGTAACCCTTACTCCGTGCCCCGGATTCTCCGTGTAACCCTTCTCCTGTACTCTGTGCGTTCTGCAGCTGGAAACCAAACGCCATAAAAGCCCATGGCGGCTTTCCAACTCAGCGGGGCCAAGAAAACGTTTATTGCTCACATCCCAAGAGGAGTGCTCTGAGAGCACAGCCTCTGGACGACCTGCTCAGCGAGGGATTAAGCATTGGGGGACGCACACATTTACATGGCCATGAAACCTTCGAACAAGTCTTTTCACGCTTTCTACAGTGAGTCTGCCCGTTTTATTTTACTTTGACTTCACAGCATTTCCCCTTCCTGGAATGAAGCCTGTGATATTAACGGCTCACTAGTCGCCCGGCCTGCGCACGTACACGGAACCTAATGAACCGCACTCAGTTTAGGACGGACGGCCTGTAGCGTGTAACATTTAGGCCGAGATTATACAGCTCGGGCGGTAACCCCAAATTGCCTAATGCCTATGAGACCGCTCCGTGTGCGTGCGTCCACCACGCTTCCCCAATCTCATGCCGGCAAGTTCACAGATCGCTGGGGCTGCAGGCGTGCGCGAGGCTATGCGCAGGTACTAGAAGCTTAGCCTGAAAGTCATTAAGGACTAGATTTAAAATTGTACAATTTGGATTTAATTTATAATACTACATAATATAAAAACACGATGAAAGAGCTGGTCCTGAAAGAGCCGAGACTAACAGTTTGGCCAAAATTGCGGGGTAGAGTAAAAAAAATAAAACCGTCTGACAATCGTCCCGGAAAGTTCTTCCAAAGCTTTATATAGATGTATAATATGAGCGGGCAGAGACGGCGTGATAGATGGACACATGGATATATTATATCTATCATATTTCCCCATCCTCATCTCAATATTCATGGGGAAACCATGCAGGAGTTTCTATTTCAGATAAATATTGCTCCAAAAAGAAATGTCCCTTGAAGGTCTCCTCCCCCCCTTCCTCCCCCCTTTCTCTCTCCCCCTCGTCCACCCTCTCTTTCCCTCCCCCCTTTCCCCCCCCCCCTCCCTCCTCCCCCCCCCCCCCCCCCCCTTCGTGCCTGCTGCACTGCAAAATGTCAAGGAGAATGGAAAAATGACCCAAACGTTGAGTTGGATTTAAGAAACGTTGTGCCCTGCACGTGCCTGACGCACACACACACACACACACTATATCCTCATTAACGGACAAGCCCTTCATTCGCTCCTTAATCTAAAGCATATTCTCTAACTGCAGGAGAATTCCACGGGAGAATAAAGCAGGGCACAGCAAGAAACCTGGGGTCTAAACACCGGTAGATGAAGGGTTAAAAATACTTTATTCCATGGTAGACTCATGGTGTGGTGGCAGGTAAAATCTCTAACGCGTTTCGGGCAATAGCCCTTTGTCAAAGAGACACACACACACACACACACACACACACACTGTGTCACACACACACACACACACACACACACACACACACACACACACACACCACACACTATCCTCATTAACGTACAAGCCCTTCATTCGCTCCTTAATCTAAAGCATATTCTCTGCTGCTGTTTAGGTCTCGTTAGACTATGTTGCTGCCTGCGTGCCCGTACATGCGAGGATGGGTACAGGAGGAGAGAAGGGACCCGCCAGGACACCCTCTCGCGCTCTCTCTCTCTGCGCTCCGGGCTCTTGTTCTGCCAGCTCTCTGTCTCTGCGGTGTCTGCACCGAGAGGCTCTTGTTTAGACAGCTCTGTGCCTCTCTCTCCATGAAAGGAACGGCAGTGGCTGGTGTGCAGGTCCCAGGCAGGCACAAGCCCGTCACTTTTACATATTTTATCCCAATAAGGAACGGAGATCAGAGCATCTTTAGCTCCCTCCCCTCTTCCTTTCCCCCCCCCCCCTCCTCTGCTTTTATATCTGTAACCCTTGCAGCGACTAATGCGCCCAATTTTTAACCCTGTAACTGCCACTGGGGTTAAAAGAGCAGTTCCCCCAAATAAACCCCAAACACGACTTTTTCCCTGACACTCTCCCTTAGTCATCCCGATTACTAATCCATTTGGAAACCTTCCTGTAGTCGTTTCTCATTTTTGCCGGCCTTGCTCAAAGTGTTCCACAAAAAAGAAAAAAATGCTTCCGATCGCCCCCGATCTCTGCATATTTGCGATCGTTGCAGCATTTTCACCTCTTCTAGGTATTAGCCGCCAACTAGACCATAGCAAGAACATGCACAGCGTTGCTAGGTGTCCAGTATTGAACCGGACTGTCCTGTATTTGGACCTTGCCCAGTAAAAAAATTAGAGGTAATACTGGACATGTATGTGTATACTGGTATTACCTCACCAGCTATAGTGACCTGACCGGCTTGGGGGGGCCGCAGGATTTCCCTGAGCAGGGATGTTAGGGGGCTGGGCTGCTTGGTTTCATTACCAACCAGCAGCCAATCAGGAGGTGTCAGGAGCCTGGGGGTGGGGCCAAGGAGAAGAGAAAACAGCATGGAGAGGGTAGAGGGGTGTGTGTGTGTCTCGAGCGCATCGCACCTTTCACCATTGTGTCCAGTATTTTTGGAGAAGTCACCTGTCAACCCTACATGCAGATGTAGCGGGCGTTATTGCACTTGCTTGACGCACACCCGCCCATGAAGGAACGCCCCTTTTTCGCACGCAGCTAATACACACAATGGTGCCTTGTCCCGTTGTGCGCGTCACGTTACAACGCGGGAGCATGAAACGCCTGCTACATGTAAGCTCCCCCGAGGCAGAGATTTCCTTTCCTATTGTCTGATCTGAATTGTTGCACTTCTTGTACTGTAATTCCCTGTTCTGCATTGTCTCCCTTGTAGAGCGCTAAGCACAGCTGCGGGCGCTATATAAATAAAGATATCCGTACATCTGTACATTGGAAAATTCTGCCATTGGCTATTATAAAACACTGTGCTAAAGGGGCCCAATCACTCACCTTTATTTCATTTGTTATTACCTCTACTAGGTGGGATTTACTTCACCCATGGGACAATTCCAAGGGGGTCACTGCTCTACTCGCTATAAAGAAAACAAATGGGGTCCCCTTTTCTATTAACCCATTTCTAATTCCCTTTTCTTGCAGGTTTTAATTCTGTAGTTGAACTCGAGATAGCAGTTGCAAGAAAAGGGCTCCTCTGGGTGGCTAAAATGGCCGCTGCTGCTCACGCTCATTAGGACAACAGAGGTTGGCTTGTTAACAGTGGTTGCTAGGGAAATAATGAACAGGTGAAAACACCTAAAAAAATGAAGATTTTGACAATAAAAAAATAAAATTAAAAAAAAGGAAAGAGAGCAGCACTACATGAACCACCAGGCTATGTTATGACTTCTCCCAACAAAGACGCCGCCAATCCAAATCCAGTATGTACGGTGACCTATTGTCCCGGTTTAGCCGGGACTGTCCCCCTTTAGCCGGGACTATCCCAGTTTTTAGGGCTCAGTCCCAATTTTCTAGTCGTCGGCAAGTGCCGACAGCGCATGCGCACGAGCAGCCGGCAAGTGCCAATCGCGCATGCGGGACATTTGTAGTCTGCGCATGCGGGACATTTATCCCGTTTTTTTGCTGGGACAAATATGGTCACCCTGCCGACATGACAAATGATTTCATTCATTACTTGATGTGGCGGCAGCTGGACATGTTTTGGCCAAAGGACTGCACTAAATGACCCATTCGTAAGAGAATAAAAAAAATATAGCAATGAACTAAATAATTGGTCATATTGGATGTAAGATTGTACTTCGATTGCAAGCTCTTCGGGGCAGGGACTCCTTTCCCTATTGTTTTCTGTCTGAAGCGCTTATTCCCTTTGTGTGTTATAATATGTTGTATATTATAAAGCGCTATGTACCTGGGTGGCGCAATATAAATTAAGATATACATACATGCACACTGGGGCTTCTTTGTTTATTGTAGTATACGAGGTCACTTTCCTAGTAGTGCTTCAATTGGCACAAATAAATATACACATATATAATACTGTGGGTCGGGATTTTGAGCTTGCCAAGAGTGTGCATGTCTCCATTGTGCGTTGCTCCGTTCAAGAGATAGAAGCATTTGAAATCTTAAGTGTCTGGGATTTTAAAATGGAGCTCTCCGCCCAAGCCCTGTCTGATGGTCACCATGGTAACCTCAGAAGCTACAGATCATAAAATCATGTCTCTCTCATATACACACAGCATATAGAGCAGGACATGGTCAGGGGACATAACACTAACATTATAGGAGACAAACTCATATAGGCTTCTGGGGGAGGGGGGTCTCTTCCTGATTTTAGCACCTTCTATGTGGTTGCGCTGCAGATTAAGTACAAGTGGAGGAGAGAAGGAGATGTTGGGGTGGACGGTCTGAGCTGTGTGGACATTTCAGTTAGTCATATTCTGCCAAATGTTTTACTCCTTCAGTGCCAGAGCGACATGACTATAGAAAGCATACAAATTCATCGCCGAAAATATGTTTCTTTTTATTTTGCAGGAGAAAGTACGTGTCGGTCTCCTGACTTTCAGCTAACTCCACCTGTGCTGTGTCCGATTGAGGCCGCTCTATTATATCAAAGCTGATAACAGAGTCGGGACTGGATGCTCACACAGCTCACCTGGCAGGTATGCCCCCCGTCCCCTCTACAGTTTGTAATAGCCCCCTGTGGGTTAGTGGGAGCATTGAGTAAAAAAGAAGTCTTACCTGGTTCTGTGCAGGCTCTGGGTGCCGCTCCCTGCAGAAAGGATCCCTTGTCAGCTCCGAGCTAAAGCAAATAAGACACGCCCAGTCTCATTAATCCCCTTCGCTGTCAGAGGGGCCATGGTAGCATAGCGGTTAATTCACCCCAAACATGCTTCGAGTAACAGGCCTCCCGATTATATGGGCTATATTCAGCCAGCCATTTTCAATCCCCCTGCATCTCATATGGTTTTATGGTTGCCTCCTGGGACACAAGGCTGCTCCCCACTCCGAGTTACCGTGTGCTTTTTAAGCATAATGATGTGTAATGATGACGTTTCGCCGTTATTGCAATGTAACAGGAGAAGCGTTATCATTACAGTTATATTGCGCATGGTGGTTCATGGGTGGGGTGGAGGGTGCGTCCTTCTTTAGAGATTCGGTGGCGAAAGGGGAGGCGTTGTTACCTTGGAGCTGGTGTGGTTAACGGGTCCGCCGACCCTTCCTGGCGGAGGTTTGCCGTTTGCGCCGGAGTTCTGACTCTGCGCAGAGAGGTTTGACGGCTGCTCCCTCTCGGACCCGCTGCTCTGCTCCGACAGATCGGTGAACACCTCGCTGCTGCCGTTCGGCGGACGATCTTCTAGCTCGGAGTCCGTGCTGTGGGAGGAACGCTCGGTGGTCTGGGATCTCAACGCGTTTGCTGTTTCTGATGATGAAGAGGAGGAATACTGCTCCCTGGTAGGACCGCAATGGAGCAGCAGCATGTCACAAGCTCCTTCTGCAACAGCAGAGAAAATCCCATGTTAGATCCGTATGACCGAGTAAGGAACAGTACCGGCTGCATGGAGCGAGTTCCTTTATCTCAGAGTGTAAGCTCTTCGGACAATGGCTCTCTACTCCAGTCCTCAAGGGTCCCCAACAGGCCATGTATTAAGGATATCCCTGCTTCAGCACGTGTTTAGTCAAAATAACTGCACCACTGTTGCGCTTACTGCGCTCAAGCAGGGATATCCTTAATACGTGGCCTGTCGGGAGTTCTTCAGGGCTGGAGTTGGGGACCACTGCCTTAGAGAAATAGATGGTTTCTGTAATAAGGAGACAGAAAACTCTACAACCCAGGTTTCCCAAAACGGCTCCAGATCTCCAGATCACCATACGGTATTAAGAGTGCAGATATCCTGGCCCTGTGTGTGGACACCCAACAGGTGGACAATACGAGGGTTTCTCGCCAAACTGCCACAGCCAAGTTAATAGAGGTCAATGATTGGTAATGTCCATCATATTGTCATGAATAGCCCTATAGTTGTGTCACTTAGCTTCCTTCCCCTAAAAGGGACAGCCCCCAAACTTTAGCCTGTGACATGAACAGCAAAGCCAGCAACCTATTCAGGGAGGGCTTCTTTGTCCTTTTGGACCTGTCTGGCATAGTTGCAGTTTCACCAAAATGTGGGCCTGATAAAGATAAACCGCACTTATTAGCCATAGATGCGCATTCTCGGTGACTGGGTGGGTGGGGTGTGACCTCCACAATGTGGCAACAAAGCGGTCCAACATAATGTCTCTCCTACACACTGCCCCCCATTAATTAGGGTAGTTATATATGGCCAATCACCGCTCCCCCTCCCATGAAGCCTTGCGTAGCGTTTTGCGACGTTGAACGTGCTTTCAGGAAACAAAGCGTTGATTGACAGCGCTACTTCCGCAGACATTCTGCACCAGCGGTGGACAAGTGGCTTTCCGTGGTGGTCTAGGGGAGGTAGGTGACATTTTTCCAGCCCGGACTATTCATATATACAATTATCTCAGTACCTCGCACACATATGTATATGCAGGACACTGGTCACATACCTGTTGGGTGGTTCCCCCTGTTTGGAGTGCTCCGTAGCTCCTGGATCTGAGCTTTGATTGTCTGCCTCTCTCTTAGGTCCTCCCTCTCCCGCGCCTGAAACACAAGCCCAAGTCCAGTCAGGGGACTGAGAAAGGGACACTGACGAAGGGGTGATGTCAGCACAAGGTATGCGAGAGAGGTGGGAAGGAGACAGAAAGGAACAGTTCCCTCTGGGTTCTTCTAGGGTAGAAGTCCAACTGCAGATCCGAGACGTGCTCTGACCAGTCCACAGGAGACCTGTTCTAATCTCATCCTGTAGCAGAGACTGCTTGGAGCTATAGTTCTGCCCCTTAAATACTACCAGGCTCCCAGAATTCCATGCACATGTTCAGCACCAGAGCAAAGGTTTGAAGCACGACAACGTTGCAGAAGGTTGTTGTGTATGGCGTTTGCACGGGCATCCCCAGCAAATACCCTATTGGGGTTTGCCACGTTATAAATTGCTTGCAGTTTAATAATCATCTCAGGTTTCCAGGACACCTCGTAATTAATATGCAACAACCTTATAGGACAGTGCCTTGCTATTAATTATGCAGTGCTAGGAGCCATTCATTAACATTATAGGCTGGACATCTTATTAGAAAGGAAAGGTATACAGAGATATACCAAATAAGTAAACATGGGAAGGATGTTGATCCAGGGAGTAATCGGATTACCAATACTTGGAGTTAGGAATTAATTTATTTTCCCCTTATGAGACAGCATACTGTAGGATGTGTCACTGGGGTTTTTGTTTGCCTTCCTCTGGATCAATACAGGCAGTTCTCGGTTAGCCAACAGGATCCGTTCAGGAAGTAGCGTTGGACAGTGAAACCGTTGTAAAGTGAGTCCCATGTTAATCAGTGGCGGTGAGCGCTGGATAACGCATTCAGGCGTCGGATAACGCATTCCAGCGTTGAAAAACGGCCCATAGGGTTGCATTGTAAAGCGTTGGATATGCCATTCGTTGTAAAGTGAAACGTTGGATAACGAGGCCTACCTGTATACAGTAAGTACAAATATATCAAAGTATCTGTCGTCTAAATGTAGCATAGGTTGAACATGATGGACGCATGTCTTTTTTCATCCTCACCTACTATGTAACTATGCAAGATGTGCCCATTCTGCAACTATTATGGCACAGGGCTGTGCGAGTCTGGGATAGAAGCTCTTGGAGGTGACCCTGACCAGTTTAGCCTGACCCCTCTGTGCCAAACAGCAATGCACTCACCACAGAGGACGAGAGGTCTCCAACACCCTCTTGGCCTTTGGACAGCAGTGTCCCACTGTCCCCATCCCTGCTGCAGGTCACCAGCATCCCAGCCAACGACGCGGCTGAAAAACCAACAAAGGACAGGCGAGTGAGGGGGGGTGGGACGCTTTCCTTGCACAGCGGGTAAGGGATCTGACCCAGAGACGTTATTTATCCAAGTGTCTCCGCTGCAAAACTGGGACAACAAAGAGAAAAAAAAACCTGGTCTATTTTCTTTAATGAAATAACCCCACTAAAACCAATGGGACTTTGATAAATTGGGGTGCAGGATCACCAGGACTGCAGCGGTCGGAAGGGTCAGCAGAGCGCGGCCAACAATATTTCTATCTCCGGCACAGAGGTTACAAAGCAGTAGAGAGCAGAAGGCGGTCGGCTGTGACTGTATAGAACAGAGGTGAGCAACTCCTGCCCTCAAGGGCCACCAACAGGTCAGGTTTTCAGGATATCCCGGCTTCAGCAAAGGTGTTGCTGTCGATGACTGATCCACTATTTGAACCACCTGTGCTGAAGCAGGCATATCCCTAATACCTGGCCTGTTGGTGGCCCTTGAAAACTGGAGTTGCTGGCGAACCTCCCCCCCCCCCCCCCCCCCCCCCCCCCTCCCCCCCCCCCAATAATGGAGGTTTCAGGACAAGGTTAAACAGAATGAAGTAGGTACAAAAAAAGAGCTCTAATTACCCTCAATCTCATCAGTGCGCACTTTTCGGATCGCAGCGCGAATCAGCTTCCGCTCCTCGTACTCGCTGGCACCGCGGAGCTAGGACAGACCCCAAATATATCAGTGAGACATAAACTGCCTTTCAAATGGGAGAACAAGAACGGCTGCAGACCGGTCACAATATATATTCAGTTATATATTCAGTGTCGGACCACTAGGAAATATGACTGTACCCCCCAGCACGGAACCCTGTCCCCAGCTTCCTCTTAACAGTGCCAATGCAGGCACGGCTTGAAGGCGAGATGGTTGGGAAGTGGAGGGGTGGGGGGAGGACTGTGGACTCAGGGGATCCATTAGGGCTATGGGCTGACTGGAGATCACCCCGGCACTCCCGTCCGACCCTGAATATAACCCGCGTTTCAGCTCCTGAAAATTAGATTGCTGCCCAGCACCTCCTGCTGGCAGCTGACAGTGATGCAGGTGTGCAGTTAGTAAAGTCACAGTGCCCTCTTCTGGTGAATAAGGAGACTGCAAGTACAGTATCACTACACATCCATCACTGAACCAAACTGTACCCCCCCCATACACATCTGCCCTGAGCTCACCAGTGCTGTCAGCTCTTCCACGTCACTGATACCTTGCAGCTTCCCTGCCAGGGTGCGCAGGACTCGCTGCTGCTGCTCCTGCTCGCGCTCAGCCCTGGGGGAACACAAACACATACAGTTGCAGTTTAAGGCACTTTGAGCTGCACAAACGCAGTCAATAAGCAGGGGTATTCTGCATCACCTGGGTGACACTGTACTTTAAAAGGTGCAATCTGACATAGCCGGCAAAAAAGCGTCCCAAACTAATATAAACAATGTAACACTAATTGGCTAATCTAATCATACTAAAAGCAAATATTGTTTCTAGAGAAATGTATAACCATTTAATTTCGTAGGGGCCTTCTAAATGGGAGAATTTGTCAATCAAGTGCGTCTTTCCCCTTAGCATACTGGGTCTAACATCCTTATTTAGAGCCGATAAGGGGAGCGGCACAAAGGGGCTCTGCCTGTGCAAACTCCTGTTCAACACAGTGACATCAGACAAAAGGGCCAGCGGAAATCACACCACTCCCAAGTCTCAGCTCACTGGGTTTACAAGCCAACTTTAAAAGGGATTTAAAATACTTACAGATGTGTGTGGGAGAAGGCCTTAAATAACCCCGATGTGATCCCTTAAACATGTCACTGCCATTAGTACACTTTGCTCCTAGGAGGGACTGACCCCTTAAACATGTCACAGTCATTAGTACACTTTGCTCAGAAGGAACACACCCCTTAAACTTTGCTCCTAGGAGGGACTAACCCATTAAACCGCTAGAACCCCCTTGCATTTTACACAGATCAGGGGAGATATACAGGAATGACCTCTTTGCTGTAAGACACTGTCCTGCAGACACACACTGCTCTGTGACCCTCCCCACAGCTCTGATAACTCACCGGGGCTGGTTCTCCTTGTCTTCCTGCTCACGGCTCCTCTCTGATCGGAAGCGTTTGGAGGCCAGCGCCTCCTCGCAGAGCTCCAACTCCTTCCTGCGCAGCTCCCGGATCGCCGTGCGGATCTGACGCCGCTCTGCCAGGTCCAGGGTCACCTCCAGCTGCGGAGGGGGAGGAGGGAGAAGGGGTGAGTAAGCAGGGAAGAAGCCAAAAATCGAGCCAGACAGCAGGTGTGTGGGCTCAACGGGGGAGACATTTCTGGCCAAGTTCTCCATTAGTTTCTGGAGGATTTGTACAAAATAAACGGTTTGACACAGACCTGCTGCTCAAGGATTAACTTATGCAACACTCAGATTTTCCATGGGGGAAGAGAGAAAAAGAAGCCAGGATCCTTCAATTCCAGGGATCCGCTTGTTTATGGAAAACTTGGGTTTCCACCATGCATGAAAAGGATGTCTCCTTCAATTTGCCTTCTGACCTCAGAATAAGAATTGGGGCTCAGGGCATCGGCTGTTGGGAGAAAGGCAGCCAGCCCTGAAGCTGCAGTCCCTCCTTGCATCTCTACTACGTACTTCAACACGGTTTCCGCCCATGGATACTCGGTGAGCTACGACAAATATGGCCACCCTTTGTCCTATAGGTTGGCTATACCAGGCCAGCCGAGGCTCTGTGGAATTGGCACATTTAAGGGTAGGTTGTGACCGGTTATACTGAGCAGGATTACTACTGACAGCATATCAGTAGGGTCCGCTACCAACTAAACCCAAACAACACTGTGGAATATAAAATTCTTTTGCAAGGGGGTCATACTTAATGGAGGAAAGAAACCTGCAGAAGTTGCAGTGATCGGGAGCAGTTATACCCAGAGTGGCAGGGGTGGGCAAACATATACAAACTTAGGAGCCAGATAGAGTTTTCAGGAGCCAGTTTGGTAAAGAACAGGGGTGGCCGTCACACACCCTCACCCTCTGGATGCGGCTGCTGTGTGTGCGTATCTGTGACACTCCCCCCTCCCCTGCACCTTTCCTCAGCGCTAGCAAAGCAGAATAGGGTTTGCTGTTGCTGGTCGCAGAGGTGACGGACAGGTCGGGGCAGCCCTGCACCAGGATTACATCTGTAGGCATTTTCACATCCCTGCCGCCGGTTTCTTTGAACATCTGAAGAAATGTATGGAACGCTGCGGCGTATTGATCCGCTGGGAGAAAGAGCGCTCGGTTGTTTTCGATGCCGATATGTACAAAGCTCCACAACAACGCTGGGGGGTCAAAGTCGGACTGATATATTTAGGGTTGTTTATATTTTAGCAACTTTGCCAACTATAAATGCCGGAGAGCGCTCTGTGAGCACAAAATGTATCATTGGGATACCAAAGTCACTTTTTTTTTTTTTTTTAACATTTTTATTAGGAAACAGGCAAATATCATGTCGCAATATCCTAATACACTTTGATTTTCAAATTTTCCATGTTGGGGGGGGGGAGGGGGTGTACCGCCAAGAGTGGCGCGACCTCTGGGATACCAAAGTCACTTTAAAAAAAACAGACGGGAAAGTATTGGGGGATTTCACAACAAAATAGGATTTTAAAACCAGGAGAAGGGGGGGAATGCAAGTAAACTAATAAATGAAATATTTGGGCTTTGTAAGAGAGACGGAGCCTTTAAGGCCACGCGCCAGCGAGGCGCGAGAACCGCGTGTGGGGTAATCCGTTCCACGCAGCCGCTCCGTGGGAGGCAGGTATTTGCTCGGACTGGGGACGCGCTCTGGCTGAAAGGGTCGCACTGTGACCGGGTGACACTGCACATGGGAACGCGCCCCGTGTGTGCGATGTGTGGGATGAGCGTGGCCGTGCGGGGATAAAAGGGGCCGTTACTGCAATACACACTTGTCATTGTGCTGGAGGAATGCAGAAAGCACCGGTGTGCAAATTCATTACAGAGGGAGAGAGACCGTGGGGAAGCTAAAGGTCAGGCAGTGACCTATAGCAGTTGGAGGGGGGGCCTATGGAATATTAGATTGCGTCACCGGGATTGTTAACCCCTTCAGTACCTGATAGACGTACAGGGTACGTCATGCAGTGTGGCCCTTCTGACATAAGGTGTACGTCAGGGATGGCCGACTCCAGCCCTCAAGGGCCAGGTTTTAAGGATATCCCTGCTTAAACACAGGTGGCACAATCAGTGGCTCAGTCAACGACTGTGCTGAAGCAGGGATATCCCGAAAACCTGGCCTGTGGGTGACCCTTGAGGACTGGAGTTGGACAGCGTGACGGATCTAGACAGGAGGGGAGGGCGAGACCCACGGCTCGCCCTCTTTCCTTGCACATTTAACGGGTGCCAGAGGTGATTGCGAGTGCCGTGGCGGCGGAGGTGACAGAGCTGTGGGGGGGATAGAGTCGCGATCCGAGCGGCTCGCTCATATATTCAGGTGTTTTTTCCCTTATTAACTGAACCAAGCTGTTCCACGATCCCCCCCCCCCCCAGCCCACATCTCCAAAACACCCCCCGCTCCCCGATCGTCAAGCCGCTTTGTCCACGCAAAGCCGTGGGGTCAGGGCTCGCTCCTGCGGCCAGCGAATCAATGCAACGTCATTGGCAGGCAACATTGCGACTTCTTATTCGCGACCCCGCGGCCATACTTTTACTGCAAGTATCTCATGGGGTCTACAGATCAACTTTGAGAGACCCCCCCCCCCCTTCCGTTCAGGTGTGTTTGGGGGATGGGGGTGGGAAGAGAGATTTGGGTGCCTGCAAGCCACAACCATAGAGTGTAAGCTCACCTGGGCAGCGACCAACATTCCTTCGTGCTGCGTACCGCGCGCTATACTGTAATTGTGACGCGCTTTGAGTCCCATTGGGAGAACAGCGCTATATGAAATAAAGTTATTACAGTATTATTATTAACTGTGTTGGGGCATAAGAGGTCAGCAAGTCATTGGTCCAGTAACACAATACATGCGCCCAACAACAAGGATGGATTTCAGGTTGAAACCCAAAGTATCTGAAAGACCTTAAAGCCGCGATCCATGCTGCCGGATAGAGCACATTACATAATATAGACTTCTTTTCACCATCTTTGATCCAGGGGGGTTTCCCAGAGAATACTTGTGTGGTCCTGAGACAGCTGCGATGTCATTGCGCCCGTGATCCAGGACGGTTGCCTACATTAGCGACCCCACAGCCATCTCTGGGACCTGTTATCCCTCCGAGTGCTGCAGCTCAGCGGATCATATTAGGAAAAAATTAAAAAAAAGACGAATTTCCGAGTAATGGGGTTCATTGAACGCGCGACCTTTCTGCATGGGGAAAAATGTGAAGGGTTTTCAAGCGCTGCAAGGTTCAGTGAAATGTAATCCCACATGGGACCACGTCTGGTACTGGATACCCCTCCAGGGGGCTGTGTGTGTTTGGGAAGCTCAGCACCGTCTAGTCCCAGGGTTTTAATGGTTGAGAAAATAACCTTCCAGGTGCAGTCACACTCAACCGGTCCCAAAGATATTATTTTTAACTCGCCAAGCTGCCTTTGCCTTCCCTCACCCCCCTGATCACCCCCGCCTGACTGTGGAGCCGGCCAGCGGGTGTCTATTTTAGGTATAACGAAGTCAGTGTACCCATACAGAATTGGCAACCAAGCTAAACACCCAAAGGAAAAAGATGTCTGAGTGGGTTTTCTGGATCTACACTTCTATAATTCAGGCTGTGTAATAGAGATGGGGAAATCTACAGGAAAACATCCGTGTGTTAAATGGATGGGAAGCTCCACTTGCCTTTCATTACCCAGAATCCTTGGCTGCAGTTTAATCACTGTACAGTGACAGTAGGTTTGGGGTCCGGTGAATACAGTTACATAATATCAAATATCCCACAAGTTCGGAGCTCTTCCACCACTTTCAGGAGCAACAATCAATTCGTTGAAATCAAGGGGGCTGAAAACATTTCCCCTACCTGCACGGGTCAAACGCGGGGAAGCCCATCGTCCCCTGCGAGGGCCCGTTCAGGGAAGCCTGCGCAGCTACTGCAGAATGTCCGCGAAGGCAGAGCCGCCATTCACTGCTCTGCTTCCCAAAGTTTCCCCCCACAATGCCTTGCTTTGCGCAAAGCATTATGGGGGCACAAGTTTAGGGAAGCAGAGCGGCAAATGACAGCCGCCGTCCATCTGCACACGAGCGGATTCTTCCAGCCCCATTAAATGTGTTTGCAAAACCGGCACGACTACAATAAGGCCCTTAACCCTCTCACTGTCACGCTGCATTGCAGACCCCCACGGCGGTGAGCCAGCCTCGTTCTTGTGAGCTTGTTTCAGGCCGCGTCAGCCCTTTGAGGCAACTCACGTTGACCCCCATTAAACATGCTGTGAAGCTGTTTCCTGGTGCTTCAGAAGATTTTAGCCCCACTCATTTGTTTTGACACGATGACGCTGTCGCAGTCGCCGGCACTATAAGGCTGTGCTTATAGTGACGGCGACAGCAACGCCGCGTCAAAACAAATGCATTGCCACTGTCGCGTGCGCTTAAAGTAAGCGCGGAGCGACGGCTTGGTTGCGATCGCTGGAAGTCATCTCAATTTGATTTTTTCAGCAACCGCACCCACACTTCCCCCCCTTCTCACACGCAAAAACCCAGCACGCTCTCCCCTACACCCCCCGCGCAAAAACCCAGAACGCCCCCCTCCCCGTTCTCACACGCAAAAACCCAGCACGCTCTCCCCTACCCCCACCCCTTCCTGCACTCCACTCCTTCTCACACTTTATACAGTCACACCCCACTAACCTTCAGCCCCGCTCCACATACCACTCACTCCCGCCTACACACACACCCAACACCTTACTCAAATCACACACCTTCCCCCCCCAACAAAAACGATCAGCCCCCACAGACCAGCCACCAGTTACCCCGGGGGGCCGGCTGAGAAACACTGCCATACTTCATTGCTGGGGAAAAGGTGGCGCCAATAGGAAGCCATGACGGATGACACTGCGACTTCCTGTTAGCCCGCGTTACGTGGGGCATTTATACAACTAGGCACCATCAGCGGCACCTTCCACGGCAAGTGCCCCCAGATCTGGAATTAACACTGTTCAGCTCCGGGGACCCCCGGCTTCCCATCCCAAAAAAACAAAACAAAGGAGCTGCCTACAACTTGCCCTTTTATATGAGGCTCACGCCAAGTGACACGCGATCATGCACTGCGTGTTCTGCTAGAGAGGAACACACTTCACAGGCGGAACCATTTATGGAGTGCTGGTCTATGGGAGAATGTGTATCCCGGCGCTCTGTGTAATGCAAACCCCATGTTACCAAAAAAGTAGGACACAGTAACACGGCAATAACCGCTACAGTATGAGAAGTGTCTAGAGCTGCCGGCGGGGAGTTGTGACGCATGAATTTGACTTTAATGCCACTTGGGAGATTGTGAGTATCCGACCCCCTGCTAAGGCATCAGTCCCTGCATATTGTACATTTCCCCTTTTCAACGTGGTTTTATTTATTTATTTTTTTAATCTGATGCGCCGTTCAGGAGATATAACCGTTTGAAACAATACGCGCCCCCCGGGAGGTTAAAATGGAGCTCTGCCCAGAGCACAGAGCAGTCTAAAGGTTACCATGGAAACATCCGAAGCTAGCGAGGGCGAAAATACTCATTTTTTTATATACTTAATTGTTATTAGACATTTTCATTGGTAGGGGGCATGCTGGTAAACATGACAGATTAACACATCTTGTTTATTTTGTGTGTGTGTGTGTGTGTGTGTGCGTGTGTGCGTGTGCGTGTGAAAAGGTATAAATTAGATGCTCAAATTTAACTCAAAAATACAAAAATCATTAATGTAAAAATTGTGTAACTCGCAGAATGTACACAATATAACTTTAGTCACAAACATTTGTTTCCCTTTCTTATCAATAGTTACTAATCGTGACGCAACATCCGAACCGTAAAACCGTCAGCATTATCATAATTAATTGCCACATTTATCAGTAAGTGACATTGTGCGCTCTCATTCATGCGAGATCAAGAAAATCCCCCCCCCCCCTCTCACAGAGCACATTCACCATTTCTCTCTATTCCACTCTCACCCCACTAATTTTCCACCCCCCCTCCACACATACAGACCACTCACCCCCCACTAACCTCCCCCCCTCCGCATACAGACCTCTCACCCCCCACTAACCTTTCTCCCCCCCCAATATCTCTTCATATGATCACCACACTCAATCAAGCCACACACACACCTTTCTCTCCATCGCCCCCTGACCGGTCGGAGCAGAGTTCCCCCGCAGCGGAGGGTCACGGCACACCAGCAGCCCGGTTGAAAAACACTGCCATACTTCCTTGCTAAATCGCAGCAAACACCGTCTTGTTGTTCTGTATCAGTTATGTTTACACGATTATCCTGGGAGGAGGTGGAGTGGGGGGAGGGAGGCATTTAAACGAGAAGTTACCCCTACAGATTTTTGTACCCCCCTATTTTTAACAAATTTAGCGGAAAGCAGGGGGTCTCCGGAGCTGAACCGTATTCATTTCAGATTGGGGGGGGGGTGGGGGGGGGGGAAATCACACCATCCAAAGATACACACTGGGAAAAGGCAGCGGCTATAGTAAGCCATGAGAGATGACGCTGCCGCTTCTTATTGGACCGCGTGACGCACGAGATAGAATATACATATATTCTATTATATTTCACAGTGAAACGGTGAGGGAGCGTTTACTGTGGGAAGAGAGCAGAAGTGGGAAATATATCTAGTATTTATATCTGCCAGTCACAGAAAGGAAACATTTAGACGTGAGGAAGAGATATTTCGTTTAGGAATTGCGTGTCCTGCATCACTTTCTTTAAGGTCAGATGAAAGTCTTGGCAGACGTTTCGGGGGCCCACATCTGGATGCGGTTTCATGCAATATCTTCTGTTGATGCTTTTGGAAAAAAGGCAATAAGGGACGCACACATGAAAAATTACAACACTAGTTCAAAATACGGTGACGTCGGCATCTCCCTGCTAGCAGAAATTTCCCCCAGCAAGCAGAAAACGGCACACTCAATAAGTGCGTCACTTAATTCCTTCCCCTACAAGGGTACAGTACACGTGAAGAAAAACCTAGGAGGTTTGGATAGCTCTGTACACTACAAATTAATCGATAAAGATCTCTGAAGCTGGTCCAATAAGAGGTATCACAACCTACAACCAGTCTGCTCTTCTCCAGCTACAAGAACTTTGAACGTATAAGTTTGGGATCTAGTATTTATATTGGCCATGGAGAAATGAAACCGACTCTGGCTGTTCCAGTAGTAACAAAAGGACGGAGAGGGAGTGGGTGGTATGATATCTTTTATTGGACCAACAAGTAGTTATGTTACAAGATTTTGGACCTCTCGGGTCCTTCATCGGGTATGAAGGACCTCAAGAAGTTTGAAACCTTGTAACATCAACTAATTGATGGTCCAATAAAAGGCATCATACCACCTACTCCCTCTCCGTCCTTTGTTTCTACATGGAAGAAAGGACCAATATGGCGCCCCACTCTTCTTTACCTAGGCTGCTAAAGGACCTTTTAAAATGAATGTTTCCGTAGAGATTCTGGCTGTGGTCAGAGATCCCACAAAGACAATCTACCTAGAGACCAGTCTTGCCCTTTTGAGATTGTTACAAAGTGAACCACTATTCAGCGAGCCTGATCAGAACAGAAGTGGGGTGTCCTCCACTTCTGTTCGAGCCATTGGGACCTGCCTGCAACCCCCTGATAGCTACATTGAGCGATCATGTGGTTGAGATCTGAAAGACTGGTGGTCTCACAGCACTCAACGGTTCAAACTGGTAAATATCACTGTCAGATTTTCCGGCTCAGCTTCACGCCTCATCGGAAGACATTTTCTCAAACTTTAGCAGTCGATTTGCACCATGAAAAAAAAAAAATATATGAACTTTCATTTGAGCCCAAGCATTTATTTTCTCCTCTTTTTGAAGTTCAGGAAATCATGATCAAGCTATTTGTACCTCTCACAGACTGTGGCGGTGTTTGGGAGCAGAGGGAAGGTGGACAATCCGTGAACATAGTCCCCTGCTCAGAGGTCGGGTGGGGGAGTGCTATAAAACAGGCTGCACGCTCCCATTCTGAGACTTTTCAGCTCATGTCCAGCAGATGGAAAAACTAATTTTATCACAATCAAAACAAACCGTTCGACAGGAGAGAAGGGTGGAAACCTCAAACTAATGACAGAGAACAAGCTCAGCACTTTAAACTATTACTTTAGAGAAAATGATTCATATGTTAACATCACACTGCCCAAGGGGTCTGCAAAGCATTGTCAAGACTATAGAATTTATTCATGAAGGCAACAACCACCTGGCAGACACACATATACTGGATATACCTAGAAAATGCCATACATACTAAATGTAAGATGGGAGGCTGGGAGGCTAACACCAGGTAAATGTGTTGGAACGACATGGAGAAGAAAGAGGCTGCAACCGCAGTACGTGGAAGAAGGGTGGGGAGCCGTGTTGGTCCTTTCTTCCATGTACTAACAAAGGAGGGAGAGGGAGTAGGGGTATGATGCCTTTTATTGGCCCAACAAGTAGTTGATATGTTACAAGCTTTCGAACCTCTCAGGGTCAAGGTTACCCGATGAAGGATCCCGAGAGGTTTGAAAGCTTGTAACATATCAACTACTTGTCGGGCCAATAAAAAGTATTATACCACCTACTCCCTCTCCCGCCTTTGTTACTACATAACACACACACAGACACACACACACACACACACACACACACAGACTCTCCACAGCATGCTCTTGTGCTTCTAATTGAGAATGAGGTCACTGGGAAGATAGAGGGTTTGAGTGACCTGTTCAGGTTGTGCATTATTGGGGGAACCTGTGGCCATGAAGGACTTAAATGCATGTAGAGATGCTCTATATTATTGTATAGTGCAGCACGTATTGAAAACCCCTGAAGACGAAGCACAGGAGAGATTCCCCGAGTACAGTATATAAAAAAATGAATACGTTCAACATTTACAGAAGAATATTTTTCTGAATTATGCACCCCCTGACCCAAAGAGCTTGCACTCATTTTTGTGCTTGAGGCACTGGAAGACAACGTGTGGGATTCGAACCGAGTTCCTCCACTTCAAAGGCCACCAAACGCCTCCTTCAGCTTTATACAACCAGCTCCAACTGGTCATTCCAGGATCATGTGAAGCCCCAGGAAACGTCCCATCAGAAAGTCTAACAGCTTCAGGATCAAGCGAACCCCCCAGGAAACGTCTCGTAAGGACACCTAAGAGCTTCAAGATCAGGAGAACACCCAGAAAATGTCCCGTCAGGAAGACTAACAGCTTCAGGATCAAGCGAACCCCAAGGAAACGTCTCGTAAGGAAACCTAAGAGCTCCAGGATCAGGAGAAACCCCAGGAAAAGCCCGTCAGGAAAACTAACAGCTTCAGAATCAGGCAAACGCCCAGGAAACGTCCATCAGGAAACCTAAGAGCTCCAGGTCCAGTGAACACCCAGGAAACATCCCGTCAGGAACCCTAAGAGCTCCAAGATAATGTGAACCCTCTCCCCCCCGGAACGTTCTGTCAGGAAACCTACAGTAAGAGCTTGAGGATCAGGTGAACCTCCAGGAAACGTTCCATCAGGAAGCCTAAGAGCATCAGCATCAGTAGGAACGAATACAACACACAGAACAGGAGCTAAACCTTCAAAGAAAACCTTGATTCATGTTAACTGTACGTTTTGATGTTTGAACGCATATCTTGTCTAATTTCATTGTGGTGTCAATGTCTATTATTGTAAAAAATATTAGGCTATTTACCTACGATTTGTAGCAAAATTAGACCTAATTTCATTTGAAATAAATAGTAGCTACACTGCCAAGGGAAAGTGGAGTCAGACTTAATTGCAGTATTAGCAAACCGCTGTTATATCAGCCACATTGTGCAACAGCATTTAATGTAATTTCATTTTATAGTCTCGGCTAAATATCAAAGCAAGGTCAATTAATTATGGAAACAGCAGCCGGGTTTTCAGCGGAAATTACAATCTGATTTCATGATCGGAGAAGGGAGGGAGCGGAGAAGGAAATTAGGGAAAGGAAGGGATGATGACGCAGTGAGAGAGGAGGAGGGAGGTAAGAAAGGAGAGGGAGGTAAGAAAGGAGAGGAGAGGAGGGAGGTAAGAAAGGAGAGGAGAGGGGGGAGGTAGAAGAGGAGAGGAGGGAGGTAAGACAAGAGAGGAGAGAAGGGAGGTAAAAAAGGAGAGGATAGGAGGGAGGTAAGAAAGCAGAGGAGAGGAGGAAGGTAAGAAAGGAGAGGGAGGTAGGAGAGGAGAGAAGGGAGGTAAAAAAGGAGAGGAGAGAGGCAAGAGAGGAGAGGAGGGAGGCAAGAAAGGAGAGGAGAGGAGGGAGGTAAGAAAGGAGAGGAGGGAAGTAAGACAGGAGAGGAGGGAAGTAAGACAGGAGAGGAGGGAAGGGAGGTAAGACAGGAGAGGAGAGAGGTGGGAAAAGGAGAGGAGAGAGGTGGGAAAAGGAGAGGGGAGAGGTGGGAAAAGGAGAGAGGTGGGAAAAGGAGAGGAGAGGGGGGAAAGGAGAGATTGGGGGATGGAAAGGAGGAGGAGAGAGTGGGGAAAGGAGGAGGGGGAGAGAAAGGAGATGAGAAAGGGGGGGGGAGAGAAAGGAGAGGAGAAAGGGGGGGAAGAGAAAGGAGAGGAGAAGTGGAGAGATCGGGTCAGTTGGCACAGTTATTCCTTATATGGTTAAATCCTTACTCTGAGCCCAGCGTCAAAGTAGTTCAAGCCAAAAACATTCACACAGCCTGTTTGGAAAAATACTATGGACTCATTTTCTCCCTGTCCACTTATTCTGGTGTTACAGGGAGGCAACGGCTGGATTATTTAACTGCTTCGCTGCCAAAAGCAGTGTGTGGCTGGCTCGTGTGTTGGCCAAAGGGTTAATGATTTAAAAAAAAAAATCCTGACATTTTCACCCTCTTGTAACTTGAAGTCATGGAACACGCCTAGAACAAAGTGATTTACAAGAAATAAAGGCTGCTTTGAAGTTGTAACAATGCTTGGAACAACGCACCTTAGATTATATGATGCGACAAGTGATTTCTCCCCCAAACTCCCCTTAAAAAAAAAAAAACATACAATGAACGTTAAATCATAAGACCATCACTTTCAATAAAAGCAAAACCCTGTGAGGCTCGGAAAGGTTTGCACGCTGTCATTTCATGTGGGTCAACTAAAAGGTATCACAACCTGCATCAAATCTACATTTCGAGAGACCCAGCCTGGCTGTTCCAATCCTGCAGAAATGATGGAGCAAAGGAGAACAGCACAAAATCCTTCCATGAAGAGAGAATAAGTTCAGGGCAACTCCATAGAAAAAGTTAAAGGTATTTTAATCCGTGTACAATGATAAAGAGGGAGCTAACGCACCAACGCGTTTCATCCCATAGGGACTTTACCAAGGTGTAATTAGACTTACCATATTGCACTCTTTATACCTGCACAATTCGCGCCAAAACCGGCCGGTGTAGCGTCATACCTGTGCGTCTGGGGTCCGTCGCGCCGCCGTACATCAGCCAGAGACAACCAGACTGATCTGGCGCCCGGGGTGACATCATCGCGACCCGACATCACCCCAAGCTGGAATGCACGTACGCGCTACTTCCTGACAGGGCGCGTAGGTCATGTGTATAAGCATAAAAACCAAGAGAAACTTTATTGATGCGAACAAACAAAAAATAAAAGAAAAATATATATATTACGAAGCATATATACTTGATAAAGATGCAAAAAATACATACATACATACATATATATATATATATATATATATATATAGATATATATAGAAGTACAACACAATGAGGAACTTTTTAAGGCAATCTAATCCTATATGTATATAAGGATATATAAACCAAATATAATAATAATAATAAACGTAGAGAGATATATGAAAATTAAGTGCAATAGATACTACCATATATCTCATGTGCTGTACTTAATATGACCTTGTGTCAGAGGAAAAAGTGACCATATAGCTAATGTTGTGCTTATAGAATTAATAAGATATAATAAATCACATAAACCTATATACTGTATATAAATAAATTAATTACGTGTAGATAATGACTCACAAGTTATACTTGATTAGATTAAGTGGATATAGACATTGAATGTATATCATACCATTAATAATAACAACAAATGTAGAAGATATACATGATATATACCATAATCATAATTTGATATATCTCATTATAAAAAAATGTGTTAGATCCCAATCTATATTCATGCCGTGAGGCATCCTGGTTCTTAACATAAAGATCCAGTATGCCTCACGTTGATCCAACAACTTAATTCCTGTTACCTCCTCTAGGCGAGGGTGGGATAAACTCAATGCCTTGAAATGTGAAATTCCCCACTCCTCCATTGGGACAATGAGTAAGAGGTTTCGGAACCGGGTGATTAAGATCCCCTTTAGCAATCAGCCGAAGGTGTTCCATCATCCGAACCTTGAGGTTCCCGATAGTCCTACCCACATACTGGCTACCGCATCGACAGGTAATGAGGTAGACAATATGGGTGGAATCACAATTAATAAATGATGTGATTTTATGCGTTGTTCTCGTAATAGATGAAGTAAACGTCTTTAACGGACACATCTTGTTACAAATGTTACATTTGGCACAGGGGAAGGAACACTTTGGGAGTGTTGTGGTAGTCCCGGAGTTAGAGACAAAAAGACTGGGAGATAATGTACCTGCTAAAGTTGTAGCTTTCCTAAAGGCCACATTCAGACCAGAGGATATAAATGGTTTTAGGACTGGGTCCAAGGTGAGTCCTGGCCAATGTTTTTTTAATATAGCTTTCATTTCATTGGCCTGAGCACTAAATGAAGTGATAAACAGGGGTGAGTTGTCGGTAAGTAACCTCTTATTGGATGTTCCAATCCTGAATTACATTTCCACAGAAGCAAACAGTGATCGGGAAAATGATTTCACAATCAAATGCAAAGCAGATGCATATTTTTTTGTTGTTGTTAAGTACTTCCTTCTGCATTTGTCCTTAAAGTTTAGAGCATACCTGGCCAACTCCAGCCTTCAGGGGCCACTAACAGGCCAGGTATTAAGGATATCCCTGCTTCAGCACAGGTGGCTCACTTCAACTGATTGAGCCACCTGTGCTGAAGCAGGGGCATCCCCAATGCCTGGGCTGTTGGTGGCCCTTGGGGCCTGGAGTTAGCCATGCCTGCTCTAAACTTTACAAACCGTGTCATTTTCCCCAGGGCCTATGGTTAGGAAATACATACACGGATAACATGGGAAACGCAGCAGATCCCATACAATGTTGATGAACTCTCGCGGTCTTTTCTTTGCCAGCAAAAAAAAAAAAAAAAAGTTTAAATTCTATTTACCAAGCCCCAGTCGATTTATTTTTCATGAGCGGAATATTTCTGGGAGTACTATGATTTCCTCGGCTCTTAAAATAAATAATTATATATATATATGTGTGTGTGTGTTTGTACCGTGTTAGCCGAGCTTTAATAAATGTTACCGCCGGAAGAAAAGATCAGAGATCTCGAAAGCTCGCACAAATTAAAGCATTTCGTAAGCCACAGAACAGTATCGTCTATTCATTTTTTAATAAATATATACACACACACACACACACACACACACACACACACACACACACACACATATATATATACATACATACATACATACATACATATACACATATACACATACACACATATACATACACATATATACACACACACACAACACAATATATATATATATACATACTACAAACATATTTATTGATCCCAACAGAGGTGCAGAGGCTCGTGTGTTAAGGGAATTATAAAATGCTTGGGAAAGACGCCAGACTATAGCAGCATAGGCACACAGGGTCCTTATCTGCAACCTTCCGCCCCACAAAGTATAACAGACTAGAAAAGGGTAGCATTGACTTGGGATACAGGGGCTGCAATCCCTTTCTGGCGAGTGACGGGTTCACAGCCCCACGTGATAGACAACAGATCAATATCACGTTGCTCCTGGAGATGACTCTGATCAGTTCCAAGGTTCTGTGTTTGAGGCGATGTCGGCCGTCTTTATCATTGGGTTATAGATTAGCCCGTTCCTGCTATCGCTCGCCTGCGGCCGCCGAGGTATGTCTTGGACGGTCTACGTGATGCATGCAGGATTTATCATTAACTCCTCAACGTTCCCTTTAGGATAACGGGAAAGAGAAGTGCAAACCTCACTTCTGCTATATAGGGGTTTAATGTGACAGAGGACAAGTGTTTGTGTCCGGCTTCAAGCAGACCACTTTATGTGAACATACATAGACCCCGGTTCTCTGGATTGAATTGGATCTTCTTGGAAAAGATGCAATTGTTTTTTTTGTAAACACCTAATTTCAGCCGCAGCAGCCCCTGGCTTATTCTGAACAAGTTTAACCGTTCTCAGTCTCAGAATAATCAGTCCTTTTCAATCCTCCGGGATCAGTTCGAGGTCGCACATATCCCTGATGGCCAAGATTAATCCATTCGTCATTAGGATTGGACGTTGCCAGAAGATGTTTATACTGTACGTGTCATTTCTTTTGGACATTTAAAGCCTATTAATCACAGCAATCCCAGACCCTAAAAAGGTAACAACTCCATTTATTAAGGATTGAGATACAGAGAGAATAAACACCTGAAGCTTCCAGCGCTGAATTCTTGTACTCTATGTGCAGCCTTGCAGTATAAATAAGCAGTTAATACCGGGACAGAGGCATTCCTGATGTGAGAGCGCCAGGTACAGAAGACTATCTGACAAACATCTAGATATGGCTTGTTTTATTGCCAAAGCATTAAACACACACACACACACACACACACACACAATATGCTAAAAGTTAAATGTAAGTTCCATTTGACCACACATTTTTTTTTTATAGTACACACAGTGTGTATATACATTATATACATATAGTGTACACACACACACACACACACACACACACCTTGGCAGCGAAGGCCTTTATGAGTTAAAAGCACTAGATGAAGGGTTTGCACACACTTCCATATCATGGACCACTGTGTGTGTACATAGGCACAGAAATCCCCTTGGCTCTTCAGAAAGCCACTCTTGTATTCTGATACTTGATCCCATTGCAGCACTTTACACAGGTGAGCGATCCCCTTGACCCACATGATTTCCTCCTCTCGAAAGAATCCAAAAAAGGGGGAACGCGCACCGGAGGGCCGTAAAAAGGATTGTTTTGATACAGCCACAAAGGCATCAGCAACTTTCACGTAAAACATGGCAGACTCCGACAGGCCAGAACTTCCACAGTCCAAAGTGCGTCATTCAGTGCAGGACGACCAAGCATGCAGTGATCTCCATGTGTGCAGCCCCAGCATTACAGAAGGGTGCCGTGTATTAACGTAATCACTGTATGACCTCAGCGATTTGATTACATACATAAGGGGCGCGCAAACTTTTGCAGCGCCCCCCTGCCTTACCTCCTCCGTTGGCTGCCCCCCTCCGTACCTCGCAAGGCGGCAAATGACGCTGTGGGGTCGTCTGACGTCAAGTGACCCGCAGCACAATTTGACGCCACGTTGCCATGGTCACGCGTCCTGAAGCTGGCTGAATCCCGGGAAGTAGCGGTTGCAGAGGCCTCGCGCGTTTCCCTGGCATTTAATGCCTCGGGGAAGAGCGTGGGACCTCTGCAACCGCCCCCCTCCCCCCCCCAAAAAAAATCTCACGCCCCCCAGTTTGCACACCGCGGAACATACATGATGACTATTAGGAGAAATAATGGAGTCGCGGATTTTCCTAATAGTGATCGTGTGTAACCACAGATCGGGTATGTACGGCTATAAAGCCCTCGCTTAGATACCTGCACCCGACGAAGCCTATATGCGAAGCGCATTGAGGTCATACAGTGATTACGCCAATATACGGCACCCTGCTGCAACCACAGCGGCTCAGTCCTGCACATACACACTATGGACTTAGGAAGTCTCCGCAGGCTGGACGGATTGCCATGCTGTACTTCATTGCACGTTGTTGATGCATTGCTGCTGTATCAATGCAATATATTAACAGGGATTGCAGTTTTAGGCTTTATCTGAAAACCACCACCAAATGATAAAACCGATGGCACCGCCGTGGTTGCGGGACCGCGTGTAGCAGCCAGTACAGTAAGGCCTGGGACATAGTAAGTCCAAGCTCGCTGAGGCGGGCTGAGCCACGCTGAGCAGATGCACTAACCCCCTGCATCTGTCATCAGCGAGGCTATAGTTTCCCCCTCCGCATGTGTGCTGATGCGTGCGGAGGCTCAGAAACTTTGCCGAGACAGGCAAGTTTCAAATTTAAGCGATGTGAGCGCTCACGTGAACGCTCACATCCAATGGGAGCGAGGGACTAGCCCCGCCTCCCACTCCGCCTCCTGACATGCCTCTGCTCCGCCTCCAGAGCGCGCTCACTGCCTCGCCTGCAAGGCCAGGAAAAAGCTCAATTTTCAACAGGTGAGGCAGAGCAGGAGTGTGGCTCAGCGCGGCTGAACCCTCTATGTCCCAGGACAGTAAGTCTTGCTACATCTGTAGGTAAGAGACAAAGAAAACACAAGGGCAGTATGGAAATAAAATATCTAAAATAAAAAGTACACTAATAAACACCAAATTCAAATACAGTATAGGCCTTATTTTTTTTCTATTGTTTTCACTGAAACAGGGTTTTATTAAAGCAGCAATACTATATCCCCCCTTTTCTTTGTATAAGTAAAGCATGTGACTGCATAATCCTACATTCTTACCTCAGCTGGCAATCGTTTGGTGCTCCTGTTGGCACCTTACAAACCTGTCAAAATCCTTATGGTGCGCCTAGAGCAGCGTCCATGCGGCTTGCGCGCGCAACTGAGCGCCGTGATGTCACGCTCGCTTGTAGCTGAGGCGATTCTTGTCCTGTAGGTAGACGCGACAGGCAGGCGTGTCGGAGGTGTTTCGGGGGGGCATGGCAGAGTTGTTTAATCGCTCACGTGACCCGGCCATCGTGTGGCAAAGAGAAAAAAGTTTGTCAGCTCTGGCCAACGCTCACGTGCACACTATACACGATCACATTACCCTAATGTGATTCATCGCACAGTTCTGTCGCGCAAGCAGAATGGACGCGGCCTAAGATAATGGATGCTTCAGTCAGGGTAACTCAGCAGCTACAATGTGTCCTTATATTACTAAGGTAACATTATCTATTGTTACAGTTTGCAGCTCAAACTGCTGGGAATATTAGCAACAAATTATCACAAACAGGAAAGTGTTACAAAGATCTTGCACCGCTGGGGAGGTGGGCTAAAGCCTGCTATAAAAAAAAAATGCTGTAAAACGCATTAAAAATGGCATTAAAATTGCAGTTCAAGCTGCCGTTTAATTTTGTTTTTTTAAATTCCCATTCAATATGTGCATCAATACAATCTGCACACTGACACGTGATTAGCTAAGCTGCAAATCGATCCGTTCTCCTGTAATCGATCGCTTGCTCCGGGTTATTTAATTCAGTTCTTGCACAGCATTGTGGGCAATGTAGTTCCTAGAATATGATTGGTTGAGCAGTTACTAGATATTGGTGATATGACTGGAATTGGTGCACTGCTAGAGAGAGGGCGGGGCTCAAGAGCCAGAGCCTATCAGAAGGGGAAGGGGCTGTCACTTTGGAAATGCTTCCTACACTAGAAACATTAAAAATGTCTTTAAAACTTTTTTTTTTTAATGCTACAAGTATTTTCTCATAGTACAGAACTGATTTATTAAATTTAAAAAAACACACACACATATATAGGATATTGCTTGGACTGCAGCTTTAAGAGTTGAATAATCATTTTGAAAAATACAGTAAGTATTATCTAACACTAGAGAAATGAAAAAAAAAGCAGCGTTTTGCTGCTTTAATATGAAACCGCCGCCGCCGAAAAAACAAAGCAATAAACACTGAAAACCAGCATAAATACCAAACAATCTTCCACGCGGGAGGCCAACTTCCATCCAAGGGCCACCAACAGGTCAGGTTTTAAGGTCATCTCGGCTTCAGCACAGGTGGCTCAAATCAGTCGTTGACTGAGCCACTTGTGCTGAAGCCGAGATAGCCTTCAAACCGGACCTGGTGGTGGCCCCTGGAGGATTGAGTTGGCCACTCGTGGGATAGAGGATTAAAAACGACACCCGAAATATATAATCCCGTTTCCCGCCATTAAAGCAGACCCTGGTACGTGGTCCGGCGTGCTAATTAAACAGAGGACGTGCGGAGGGCATTGACGAGAGGGGGGGGGAATGGGACTGTAATTAGTATTTGATGACTGAGAAGAGGGAGTCTGGTAGGGAAGAGATGGAAAGGAAGTGCCGGGAACTAATCCAATGTGATAAGCAAGCATGACGACATCATAGACACAATATGTTGCAGACACAATGACTCGCGTATTTTATGATGTGTGAGTAAGGATTATATATTCACTGCGGGGGACACTAATGCGGCCGACAGTTAACAAACAAACTTTATTTACATACAATATACACTCCAGTAAACCCGGCTACTGGAATAGCAGGTGCCACCTGGAGGGACCCAATGGACCAGTAGTAGATCTGTCCCTTGTGTTCCCATGCTGATATGTAACGGTCATGCCAGAGGTCAGTGCAAGGCTAGTTCACACGATGACAAAAACATGACTGGAAAAAACACATTATATATGGCAAATCGTGTATGAACTGTGGATCCCGCTCGGAATATATAGTGACTGAATCCCCAGCATCTACCATTTCTATTCCGGTTACCAAGTCTTGTTTGGTTTTTAAATGAACTGCTCGCTATACCTAAAACTTGCAAAACGTCCCCGTTCACCCAGCACACTCCCAGAATGCACAGGTCTGTACAGAAGCTCAAACAGGTCACGAGTAGTTTAGGAACATGTGTTTTTAAATGGTTAGGATACGGATATCAATGTGACAAAAGACAATTAACTTAATCCAATTAAATGTTGTAACTTTATTACAAATAATATGTATGTATATATAGCGGCTGCGCACACACATACGTATGTATATGCACATGTATGTAATACATGCACCTATAATATTTTATATTAGAGCCTTATATTTTGACTTTAATAGGCAGGTTTTTTTGGGGGGGGGGGGGGAAGAGATGGTGCTCTATGCACAGATAATGTTTATTTGCCTTTTCTTCTTTCAATATCCTTTCATTAAGCAAAGAAAAACAACCACATTCTGCAATTCAACCTAATTGCCCATTTCCTGACATCATTACTTTGACATGGCTGCAGAGCAGGAATTTGCCGTATAACGGATAGCGCCCGTGGTTAACCGCTGGTGCGCACAAGCCTAAATACCTATAATAGCATGCCGGGTAAATTTCCTCAGGAAAAGCTGCTCCGTGCATGTTCCGAGATAAAACAAATGTTAAAACTGTATTCTAAGCAGAATTTAGGCTTCGATGTCTCAAGTTGGTATTCTATGGGCATGTTGGTACTGTACGGGCACGTTGGTACTGTATGGGCACGTTGGTACTGTACGGGCACGTTGGTACTGTACGGGCAAATCACTATTCCTGCAAATATGTTGTTTCTTAATTGGTCAACCATGTTCTGCATTAGACACAAATCATTGAGGTTTATGTAAACGTGGACATAACAGGATATCAGAGTTAGTGGGTCATGTAATTCCTATTGCCCCATATAACTGCTCCTTATAACTCCTACTGCCCCACAAAAACGCTCCCTATAACACCTCCTACTGCCCCATATAACCACTCCCAATAACTCCTCCTATTGCTCAATATAACCCCCTCCTATTGCTCTCTATAAATTCTCAGATTGCTCCATGTTACGTCACCTAAATGATCTAAATTCTTCCATATATGCACAGAACTGAAAGCACAGCAACATGTCCAATGAGGTCACTGTAAGACGGAAGATTCCATCACAGACCTCGGCTTTGCATGAAGTCATGGGAAGAAGGAGACTCATTTGAAAGTGAAAGATGAAAGTTGTCAACACACCCCAAAGCCTCACGGACTGCAGCCATATTCTGTCACTACAAGCCCAAGGGCACCAAACCCTTTAATCCCACAGACAGGAAATGAGCCAACTTCAATGCAATAGTTTAGATCAGTGGTGCCCAGCCTTTTTTACACTTGCTAGTAAATATTTGTTCAGCGAAACCCTAATTAGTAAATCGTCTTGCTGACTCAGACAATTCCTAACAGAACTAGGTGACCGACCGATCACAGGCACTAGAGCTTGTGGGGGGTGGAACACGCATAAGACCCCCCCACTGCACCTCGGTGTGTGCAGGCCGCATGGGAGGTATAGCCGTCACTGAGGGAGCTTCCAAAGCCACGTCCCATAATGCCTTGCTGCTGTGGATTCAAAGCATTGTGAGGAGTGATTTTGGAAGCTCCCGCTGTAAGTGACAGATATAACCCCCTCTCCCACTCTAAGGTGTAGTTTGGTTGGGGTCTTACTAAGTGCACAGTCCCCATACGGGCTCAGGACCCCACTATACTGCCTGGGACCCGCAAACCTTTGAGACACCTCCCAAACGCCCCATTGGGAATCACTGGTGCTTAAACTTCAGTCCTCAAGACCCCTAATAGGTCAGGTTTTTAGAATATTCCTGCTTCAGCACAGGTGGCTCAATCAATCCCTGCTTCAGCACAGCTGGCTCAACCAGAGGCTCAGTCTTTGACAGCCACCTGTGCTGAAACTGGAATATCCTGAACTTCTGACCTATGTGGGGGGGGGAGAGATTTTGAGGACGGACATTGAGCACCCCCGGTTTAGAGGACTCACTGTACTTAAGGTTTGCTCTGGACAACTAAAAATATTGGTCCTGAATCTAAAAAAAAAAAAATTGCCCTTTATTGGTTATGAAAAGTGCGCTGATGGCAGCAGAGCAGCGTCCGGCTCATCTCAGCAGGACCACAGCGAGATGTTCGAGAGCAGATCTTGGCTTTTAGTAATACAAGTACTCGGTGATTTGCGGAGATATACGGCTCTGGCTCTAATCACAAGCTGGGAACTGTGGGTTAGTTTTATTGGTGTTACACCATACAATTTTATAGCCTCGATCTACAAACCCAACAAGAACACGGAGTTCTTTGCTGTTCACGCAAAGGGTTTCGTCAATCTTAACAGCAAAAAGTATTAAAGCAGCAGTTCAAGCTGTGTTTGTCTACCCCTTTAATATGTGCATCAATACAATCCACATAATAAGTAATTAGCCAAGTTGTCGATTGATTTGTTCTCCTGTGATCGATCGGTGAAGATTTGGCTCGGGGGTTCACTAAATGGCTGCCAGTGCAGCAGAAGAGGACCAAAGATGCAAAGTTCTGTGGGGAAGATCATGTGACCAGAGAGTCACTAGATACACTGCTAGAGAATGCAGGGCTCAAAAAAAGGGGTGTGCCAGAGCCTGTTCCAGAAGAGGAAGGGGATGTGACTTTGTAAATGGTTGCTATAGAAACAAAAAATGCTTGTTACATTAAAACGCCAGAGTTATTTAAAAAAAATGCTACAAGCATTTTCTCATAGTACAAAACTGATTTAAAAAAAAAAAAACACATGTAGGATATTGCTTGGTCTGCAGATTTAATCTGATGTTAAAGAAGCAAAGGGGTTAATTGGCAGTGTAACAGCAGTAAAGGAGTTATCGAGGAATGGGTTAAATTGGAGCTGCTCCGACATGTCACGGTCCTGGTATGCGATTTCAAAATATCCTCTAATCTTCTACGCTCCATCACAGGCCTTTGAGGTGGATTTTTTTTGTATACCAGTCTACAGATTCCAGGCTGACAGTTTGGGGCCGAATGTGCATTTCTCGCAGATTCTCGGCTCAAAGTGAAGAATCCACACACATTTCCTGCTACAAGCAACAGAGACGCAGCTCCAATGTCTGTACATCGTGTCCTGTCACTGATGCATTACACATGGGGAGACTGTGGCAGGCTATTGGGGGTGTTAATGGCAGTTTTCAACCTTTATAAAATGTAGCGAAGAGGCATTTTATCTACGCTCGAGGGAACCGAACTCCAGCACTGATCCGACTACTTTGACACGCCAAAAAGGTTTAAGAATCTTTACTACAAGGTGTAAATTTAAAGGCAGACACGAATAGATGGAGTAAGGAATCAGACACGTACGGAGCACAGAAATATACTGAGAGACCCTTTAAAATAAAGGTTGTGGACGAAGCTGGGTCACCCTCTGACTGAGCCAGCTCACGTGTCACTGACGTCATGCGGCAGTCGCCCAAGACAAAATGTATTACCTCAGTTTAATCACAACCCCCACTGTCTGCGCTTCTCTTCTTTTTTTCTTTTTGTTGTAACGGTCATATTAGGGACGGGGGGTTCCCTATCATCAGAAGCTGCACTCACCACTGGGTTGTGATTATTTTACCTTGATTATTATATCTTCATCTATTTTCCACCTTCAATATTAGCAAACACTCACTTGCACCGGACTGGTTCATGTCACATGACCTTTTTTTTTTTTTTTTTTTTTGCCTATATTCAAACCTAAAACCCATTCGGCGCTTTTACACTTTTTTGTTTTTTCTTGTTGTCGATTCCACACCTTAAGAGCTGCCTTATGGGTTGCTGATTTTGAATATTTGGTTCACTGTTCCAACTGGAACATTATATATTTGTTTTTATAACTGTGATTGTTTAAAGTATTTTTGTATATAAATTTATCTGCCTAGACCCCATTAACCAATGGCGAGCTTCAGATCAGGAAGCGATAGATTGAATAGGAGGAACAAACATCTCATTGGCGAAAAACGCATCAATACAACAACAATTGTAGAAGAAGATGTGTGTGATCTCTCGTCTGAGTTTGTCAGACTAGAGAACCTCCTAAAATTGGAGGCTCGCCATTGGTGGGATGTATATTTCCTCAAAAAATATTTACAAGAGGGTAGGGCCCCGAGAGGCCTAAGGCTTCTAAAAGATCCTACATTTGAAGACCAAGATTTTACAAAATCTTGGAATGAGATTTTAGATGTTAGCACCTTTGCACTGATGAGATTACTCATTACATATAGGGAAAAGGTTTTGGAAAATTTAGCTGAGGAAATAGATCAACTTCAGAGTGAATTAAAATTGTTTAGTGATACAATGGAATTTAATGATTTATCTGAAAATACAGATCTGACACTAGAGAGATTTGAGGAAGAATTAATATCATCTAAAAACAAAAAATTTGAAAGAGATTACATAGATTATTCCACAAATAAACAAAGGAATTGGGCAAAAAAATATGAGAGAAATGAGAAATTTAGACCCAAGAATAAGAATCCTTATCAGACTCGGGCTAGGTCATATCAAACATCCTATGAAAGGGTCAATCTCGCTACTGGAGGATCACAAAAAAAAACCCCCAGAATCAGGGAGGAAGTTTGCTGTCCCACAAAAATCTAAAATTAAGGAAAATGAGAAACCCAATCATAGACCCCCAAATATGGATTCGGGAGTACCCAATAGGGGAGGTTACTCAACGCCCAAAGATTTAGGCCAGGATTCATTTAGACCAGCATCAGATACATTTAGAATAAACGAGGTCTCACACATTGAAGGGAATCTAGGAGCAAGACCTAAGACAAGGTCAGGTTTCCTAGAAAGCTTCAGGAATACGCCTAGTGGGTCTTTTTTAGAGAAAGGGAGGAGCGGAAAGAACCGAGAGTATCAAAAGCTGAAACAGAAAAAAGATCCGGTTTTAAAAGAAGCTCGGGAGAAAGAGATGCTACTTCTAGAAAAGAGAAAAAAACAACTAGTACAGACACAGAAAGACCTGAAAAAACTAGAAAAAGAGGTAGCAGAGGGGGCAAGGAGGTTCAAAGAAGGAGACAATATAAATTAGCCAGGGAATCTAAGAAGGGAAGTATTTTCAATTTGTCCAGCTTTACACTCACTTTAGATCAAAATAGAGTACTAGAGAAGGGCCTCTCTTTTGCCCCAACTAGTGGACCAAATTTATTTGATCTATTCATCGATCTACATAGATTTACAAGAAAGCTAACATTGAAACGCCATTTTCTAAAGAATGGTACTAAGAATGTCCCTATATATGACAGTTCTATGCAAAATAAAGAAAAAGAATGTTTAGCATCAATGGTCGCACTACTTGAGGAAAATGAGGGGCCCTCCGGAACAGATTTATTGTTGAATGAATCTGGGGATCAAAATGTAACGATACATTCCAACTTTAAACCCAGATCTAATTTTAATCCAACACAATCAAAGGGTCCTAATGTAGAGGTATTTTTTGACCTTGTTTTAAAAGATTTGGAGATCCTCTGTGAGCATCCCCCTAAAACAAGATCTAACCTAACACCCATTGAGATTGAAGCAGTTGCTGATTTGAAAAATAACCACAATATCGTTATCCGCCAAGCTGATAAAGGCGGTGGGATAGTGATACAGGACAGAACTGACTATGTGTTGGAGGCCTGTAGAATCTTGGGAGATGGTGAGTCATACGCAAGCCTAAAAACAGATCCACTGATAACTTTCCAAAAAAATCTTATGCACTTATTAAAAGATGGGAAGCAACAAGGTGTACTAAACAAAGCAGAGTTTAAATTCCTTTATGTGGAAAATCCTAGTACACCAATAATGTATCATCTACCAAAGATCCATAAGAGTCTCATCAACCCACCTGGTCGCCCGATTATTTCAGGGATAAATTCTCTCACTTCAAATTTGTCTGAATTTGTGGATTCTTACCTCCAAAAACACGTAAAAAATTTGAAATCATACACGAGGGACACAAAACATATTCTAGATCTATTGATGAACATGAAATGGGCTGATGACCTCATATGGGTTACTTGTGACGTCACTGCTCTTTACACGAGCATTATCCATGAAAAAGGAATAGAAGCAGTAGACCATTTCCTACAAAAAGACCCCTCTATGAGTAATGAGCAACGTTCGTTCATACTTAAAAGCATTGATTTCATTTTAAAAAATAATTATTTTTTATTTGATAATAAATTTTATATTCAGAAAATAGGAACAGCAATGGGGACAAAATTTGCCCCCAGTTTTGCTAATCTTTTTATGGGCAAATGGGAGATAGAGAACATCTGGCAGAACAATCCTTTTTTTAACAACATCTATTTTTATAAACGATTCATAGATGACCTTTTAATAATATGGAAGGGCACCCAAGAAGAACTTTTAGGATTTTTTAATTATTTAAATAAGAATGAATTGAATTTAACATTTACACATGAGCATCATCCAGTCACCATTAATTTTTTAGATTTAATTTTATTTAGCGAAGGGGACAAAATTTTAACTAAAACATTTTTTAAACAAGTAGATGCCAATAGTTATCTAGAGCGGACAAGCAATCATTCAAAAGCTTGGATCAACAACATACCCTATGGGCAATTTTTAAGAATTTTTAGAAATTGCTCAAAAGACTCAGATTTTATTGAACAATCAGAAGTACTTTTCCAAAAAATTTTAGCAAAAGGGTATAGCAAAGACAAACTAGATGCAGCACTTTTAAAGGTGAAGGGGCAAAACAGATTGAGCTTAATACAAGAAAATAAAAATAAAAATTCTAATAAGAATAATAACAATAAGGAATTCCCCAATCAAATAGACTTTCAGCCAAACGCAGATCACAAAGATAAAGATAAAGACGAATGTTTATTCATTACAAAATACACTGGGGCCAGTAATGAAATTAAGAAGATTCTCACTAAACATTGGGGTATTATTTTAAATGACCCGGTCATAGGTAAGACATTAAAAAATAGACCAGGGATTGTTTTTAGAAGAGCAAGAAACCTTAAGAATGTTTTAGCTCCTACAGTTTTAAAACAAAACAAAACCAATCAGAATGCATTAGGAACTGAACAAACAACGTGGTTACCATCATGCCCAAATGGCTGCTATAAGTGTGGGCGTACAAATTGCCTTACCTGCAAACACATTAAAAACAAGTGTACTGAATATACATCAAATGTCACGGGAGAGAAATTCAAAATAAAACAGTTCATTAACTGTAATACAACATACGTTGTCTATTTGCTAAAGTGTCCCTGCGGCCTATACTATATAGGCCGGACGAAGAGAAGCCTAAAGGAACGCTTCACTGAGCATAGAAGGAACATTTTAAGGGGTTTTCTTGGACATGGGGTCTCTCGTCACTTTTTAACGGTCCACAACAAAGATGTAGGAGGTTTATCGATTGTGGGCATTGAACACATCAGCCATACAACTCTAAGGGGTGACAGACTTCTAAAACTTAGGAAACAGGAGACCTACTGGATATTTAAATTACAAACGATGAGTCCAGTAGGTCTGAACGAAGAACTGGATCTTTTAGCCTTTCACTAGTTTGATGTCTGTCAATCACAGCCTTTATATGACAAGAAAGCTCAAAGATTAAAAATAAGATTAAAAATTGAAAATATAGATAATAATAAAAATAATAAATTAGTAATAAGAATAGAAAAAATGGAGGTGAAAAACAACAGAGCTGACATCACTTTTATATTTTGTTTTATTGTTTATTTTATTTGTAAACAAATTTCATATCAAATGTATATTTTTAAACATAAATTAATTATCTTATAGAAATTTTTTTTTTTTTTTTTTTTTTTTTTTTTTATGAACCTTAAGTTACGTATTTTTAAGAATAATAGATTATATAAATAACTGTTCCAGAATGATTTATTTCATTTAATCTATGTAGCAATATACCTTATGTATTATTTCTCTGTCTATTTATTTTGAACTTTCAATGTGTCGTAACAATCCAGCTTATATATAAATCTGAACACTGAGAACTAATAAATATATATAATAGAAAATGTATAATATCAGAGAAACCAAAATTTATTTACCATTGAATGTTGGTGTCTAACAGTGACCACCATTATTTAAATTATTAAGGAATGTATTCAGTTCATTTTATTGTATTATTAACTGTTAAAATATCAATCTTAATATCAATCTAATCCAAATGTCTATTTTAAATATACCAACATGCACTTATAAGTTTTTTAAGTTTTTTAAGTACTTTGTATAAACTTTGTGTGTGTTCCTTTTGTTTTTTGTTGTGACATGAACCAGCCATATATACTGTTTGCACCATTCTGTACCAATAGTGGTACCTATATGAATTTAAGTTCAAAATCAATGAGCCATTAATTGGACATCTAAATGATTTCAATCAATTGAGCTATAAATTATGAAGGAGCATGGTGTAACTTTATCCCTGACGAAGCCTTTTGGTGAAACGCGTAGGAGGAGGAGCAAATAGAGTGTTTGCTTGCCATTGTGTGCGTTTGAGAGGAGCATTTAACATTACTCGCCGCGCTGTCCGCATGGTCATTTTCAACCATCAGAAGTAGCGCTGAAAGACGGAGCCCAGAGACTACCGGGAAGGGTCTGTGCGTCACAGCCGGAAGTGACATCAGACCTGGACACCCGGAGGGCTGCGTGGTATCGCGAGGTGCAGCACATTCAAGCTGCGTGCACCGGAGCATTTATTTTGTGATCTGAGGGAAGACAGGACCATCAAGGATCTGCAAGATTCAAAGGGTGAGCTTTTCCTACATTGTCTCAACCCTGGGGTACCCCTCTTCACTAATACCTGCCCGGGCAGTGCACTACCTACAGGACTAAGACCTTTATATCGGGCAATTCCCGTTTTCAATCTCCTGTAAACTGACAAAGTGTTATTGCATATCTTTTCAACCAGCATTATATATATATATATAATTTGTTTTATTACCATTCACTATTGATACCATTGTTGTCCCAGAGTATGTTTTCTTGGGACAAGTTCTTATAATAAAGTACCTTAGTTTAATCACAACCCCCACTGTCTGCGCTTCTCTTCTTTTTTTCTTTTTGTTGTAAGGAATCAGACACGTACGGAGCACAGAAATATACTGAGAGACCCTTTAAAATAAAGGTTGTGGAACAGAATCCAGTGCTGGAGCAGCACTCTCACATAGAGCCTGGACTGGTACATAGACAGAGTATCAAATTATATATCAAATTATGGCGGGTTAAAAAAAAAAAAAAAAAAAGTGACAAACCCCCCCCACCCACTGTGCAGTGTACAGCAAACAAACAATATCCCTTGTGAGCACAATCACGTCTCGGACAGATCTGCAATCTGCCTTTCCCTATTATCTCCTAGCATACAATGCTTCCACTGCAGCAAGGGATTCTGGGAAATGACATGCAAATGAGCACAGCTTTTACTTCATGTCCATTTTAACATGGACCCCTATAAGCACATGCCTGCTGTATCACATGGTGTGCTCATTTGCATGTCATTTCCCAGAATCCCTAGCTGCAGTGGAAAGTGGAAGCACTTTATGCCAAGGCAGAGATTAAACGACCTGTGTGGCCCGCGCACTCCTGCAGCCCAAGCGATCTGTGCACTTGGCTGCAGGAGACTGGGGAGGTGATGCGCGGGCACGGGCGTGACGAAGCTGGGTCACCCTCTGACTGAGCCAGCTCACGTGTCACTGACGTCATGCGGCAGTCGCCCAAGACAAAATGTATTGCCTTCTCAGAACGCAGCCACGTCAACGCGCTACGTCGCAGGCGCGCGACTGCCTACTATAGCCAAGTACTGCATTGCGCCCGACGGCAGCGTCGCTGCGCGCGCTAGCACACTACAAACTCGGCCTAAGAGATAATGGTGAAAAGCAGGTTGCAGAACTGCCTGAGATGTGTGAATGTGCTCACAAGTGAGATTCTTATTTGCTTCTCCCCAGAGAATGAAACAAACCTAATCATGCAGTGTGGCGGGGGAAGGGAGAACCAGGCTTATAATAAAGGCCAAGCCCACTTGGTTACCCCTGACCCGTGTTTTGGGGTCCTAGAGGGTCAGCTCTTGGGCCCGGGCATTGTGTATGCATTACTGTGACTGTGTGCAAAATATGAGACAATTGCCGTTTGTGTTTTACCGTTTCCAGAGGTGCTGGGACGCCCTGCTTCAGCACAGAGCAGGAAGAGGTTAAAAAAAAAAAAAATGGGACACAAGGGGTTAATGTATATCCCCACACTCTATCCATGTATAAGACAGAGGTTTGTTTGATTAAAATAGGGTTCAGGGGGGAAATCACATAATGTATTAAGTATGGTAACAATGTTTTTGAATAAGGGAAAAGAGAATGGGTTTTAACCATCCCCCAAACGTGATATGTTTGAAGGAAATGTCCTAAGGTTCTAATTTTTTGTATGCAAACGATTAGGAGAGACATGTAGACTGTTATGATTTTATTAATAGTACCATGTGTGTAAATGCATAAACGGGCATGGCCCTTGTGTAGGTACCTTTAGTTATGTGGGGGGGGGGGGGAGATTTTATCACCATCACAGATTTGAACCCCGCTCAAGATTCATCAGTTCTAAGAGATCCATCTAAGTTTTTCATGAGTCCATCAGTTCCATCCTGTGTGATTCACCTGAGATTCAGTCCCATTGGAGAAGTTCCAGCTCTGAGTAAATCATCTACATTTCTCAGAGGATAAGTGACCAGAATTTAACAGCCGGAGGCTACAGGAAGGAGACGTAGCCTGGAATATTTTGCTGTGTGTTTGCAATTAGGAAAGATTAGTTTTGTTATCCCAGTTTCCAAAGTAAGTGTGTCTTTTTACTGTTTTTGTGTAACATAGTTGTGTGCGTTCATTAGGTGAATAAACACAATTTATTTTTTATCTCTCTGCTTGCTCAATCAATGATCCCGGTAATTAAAAGTCTAAATAAGCTGGGTCCATCGTGACATGCAGTCCTGCCTAATTATTCTAGCTTGAAGTTCTGCAAGGCCTTTAGTCCAAGGGTGGCCAACTCCAGTCCTCAAGGGCCACAAACAGGTCAGTTTAAGGATATCCCTGCTTCAGCACAGGTGGCTCAATCAATGACTCAGTCACCTGGGCTGAAACAGAGATATCCTTACAAACTGACCTGTTAGTGGCCCTTAAGGACTGGAGTTGACCACCCGTGCTTTAGCCATTAGGCTGTGAAGACCACTCCTCACTATGGAGAAGATTTTGGTCCCACTTATTTGAATAGTGCTTTCAGCACTAAGAAGCAGCTCCACTTCATATACTAAATACAGGGGCAGACACATCAAGCGCTGGTACGGATTAGCGCGTCATCAATCTGCTCCCAAGAATCTGCGGGATGCTGAGAAGGGACTAGTGGAAAGAGGAGTCCTGGGGGTCAGTGTCAAGGACAATTCCCGCTACCTCATCTACTGCAGGGCACATGTTAAGGCCGCAGTGAAACATCTTATTCTGGCGGTGCCTTACCCTTGCTGCACCAATGGCAGATCCAATAGCCGATATTCTGTGGAAGGCAACTTAATATGCTTCGAAGGCCGCACATTACATATAGATATACGTGTGTAAACAACAACAAATCCACTTCTTTCTCCACCGCTTTCTTCTCAAGGATGTCTTCTTTCTACCCCCTTTGTATCTAAAGCCCTCTCCCGCCTTAAACCTCTCACTGACTGCCCCGCACCTCTGGAATGCCCTTCCCCTCAGTACCCGACTAGCAACCTCTCTGTCCACCTTTAAGACCCACCTTAAGACACTTGCTTAAAGTAGCATATGAATAGCACCGTGGATAATCCTGAACACATGATACATAAAGCTTGCCCCCTGCAGACGCACTTACCAGAACTCCCTCCTACTGTCTCTGTACGTTCTCCCTACCTACCCATTAGACTAAGCTCCTCGGAGCAGGGACTCCTCTTCCTTAATTTAACTTTTATGTCTGAAGCACTTATTCCCATGAGCTCTTATTTATATTATTTGTTATTTATATGATTAACACGTGTATTATTACTGTGAAGCACTATGTACATATATGGCGCTATATAAATAAAGACATACAATACCTCCAAGGTTGAGGTGATAAAGAATAATCCAATATTGGTTTTTATTCATACAAAAACAGAAGTATAATGAAGTCACCATTGTTCAAAAATATGTCAGTATACAGGAACAATATATACATATATAACTCATATTTACCTCACACAATGATTAAAAACAAATCAAATAATTGATACCCCAATAAGCTCTATCCACGTGATAACATACCATGTATTCCTATTGCAAGAACATGTGGGTACATATATTCCCTGTGTATTCACCTTGCCCCGGGTTCAAAATCCCAGTCAAAATGAATCACCAAAACTATTTATTTATTTTTAAATGGTCTTGATGTCATCACAAATCAATTCCCACATACAAGAGATTATATTGTTTGTATTACAATGTATTTAAGTATTGAAAAGTCTTTTTCCCAGAGCTATCCTGAGATGCCTTTAGCCTTCACATTGGGTTTTGTGGTCGTTGTTAGAGATAAATGTAGAAGGACTTTGACCCCGGGGCAAGGTGAATACATCATTTCATTTCCAGGGATGTGTTTGGTTGCCCGATTCAAATATGTAAAGTCTTGAAGAAAAAAGAAAGTTGTGTTACAATTAAACATTTTGTTAGCGCAAACACTGGTCTGCACATGTCTGCAATGGTGGGGTATTGCCCCTGGAAGGGCTTTGAATACCCGAAACCCCCATCCAATAAGGTCATAAGCTTAGAGCAGCGGTGCGCAAACTGGGGGGCGCGGCGGTTACAGAGGCCCTGCGCTTTTCCCCACGGCATTTAAATTAAATGCCAGGGTAGGCGTGAGACCTAACTCACCTGCTCTCTGCCGGGTCTTCGGCAACGCATCGCCATGGCAATGCACGTCAAATGATGCGGCACCCGGCCAGGGGGGGAGTGGGGGGCACAGCTCGAGAAGTTAGCCCTGGCTTAGAGGATCTATTAGCAAAGGTTCCCATGAGTACAAAATCACGGTTCAGTGATCCTTATTTGGCTGTAACTCCCTCCCTACAATAGTTCCTTTACCCATGGTGCCTGGGCCCCCATTAATACGGGTTTGCTGGTCACCACCCTATTCTCTGTCCTACGAACAAGTAACATTAACCCTGCACTGCTAGACGGGCCAGCACCACATGGCAAAGAGAACAAAAGGAAATTAGTGTTGCCCAACAAATACCCAGGGATCGTCATGTAGAAGACAATGAAAGAACAGGACCCTGAATGTTTACAGTATTTTGACTTTATAGGTTTTTATATTTTCTTTTTAAAGGGGCTGTGTCTCTCACTAATTACATGTCAGACGAATGCAGGTTATTCTCCATTTCCATCCTAAAAATCAACATTCCCCCACCTTGTTTCCCCTTTCAAAAGAATATATTTAAATTGGTCTCCCCCTTAACCCATGGGCAGCCTTTAGCCGACATCCTACAAATCGAGGACAATAAACCGGTAACCTACTGTATATCTATACCATACCCAGAACCTATATTTCTACTTCCTGGAACAGGGACTTCATCCCCAAATAAAAATCACAAATTTGGTACATTACACAAGTGGGAAAAAAAAAGTGTTTCCGCTTCACGCAACTATAGAGGTTTTACATTTCACCGAAATAGGAACCCCTGGGAAACATGCATTATAGGCCCATCTAGCTCAATTTCAGGTCTGATGTTAACACCAATTAAATATAATGAACTTGACTCATACTTTATAAACTTCAGCAGAAGACAATCCCAATGTACAGTACCAACAGACACCCTACTTCTCCGCAGGCTTCCGGACGCAATAAAGGACCTGCAATATTTTTTAATGTGGTAATAATGCAACCTGATGTAATGACGCCAGCAGTGTTTTGAGAACCCTCTGCCCCTTGCAGCCACCTTTTATTTCTCTAACCCTGCCCCAAAAATGTACTTTGCAATAAACCAAGTAGAAAAAATAAATAAATCCAAATTAAATAGAGTTTGCAGTTCGTTTTTCTTGCTTATCTTTGAAAATGAGCAAAGGTGGAAAATGAGCCCGATTAACTCCACTTTATGGGTAAAGGAGTGGGGAGAAGAGGTGCAGAGTTTGGGATTTTATGAGGTGCTGGTGTGTTTATTGGTCTCACAGAAGTCCTCAGATCACCCTCATAAAGCCCTAACTAATGTTATTACTCTGCCCTCATTGGACAAGGTGGAACAAATCATGTCATCTTCAGAAAACGTAGCTTGGCTCACAGCTTTATCTTAGTGTTTATTATTGTTAATAAAAATTGACATGTACAGAGCTTTACAAGAAAAAAATTAAATCTATGTAACATACGCAGACATGTACATATACACACACACGGCATGGGATAGAGGCACTCTGGTAATATAGATACCTGGGGACAGCCATAAATCTGAAAGCAAATTCATAAAGTAACTGGCACTCAAAGGTTTTGCAGAAAAATAAAGGGTCATTTAAACAATCAAAGTTTCGTCTTGTATGTGAAGTCCTCGTTTTGTACCGTTGTAGCTAAAGGAGGACCTATGTATGTCTGAAAACACTATTGGGGGGAAGTAACACAATGGGAAGTGATACAATGTATGAGATTGTAACCCCAATAAAGAAAATTTGAAGTTGAAAAAAACAATCAGTTTTAGTCCTGTGTCTGGGACCTTAAAAAACTTCAGAAAGGTCCCAGATACAGGACCAGAATGTTGATAGTTTAAATAAGTGTTCATACAACCTGCTCTGTGCATGCATTTATCATTCAGCGCAGTCACTTCGCACTGTAATGGGAAGTCTGGACCCATTGCTACCGAATGTCCTTCACTAATAAAGCAGTGATCAAGGTTCTGCACCCAGCGCCCTTAACCGCTTGGCTGCCAGAGCGGCCATTTTTGCACTGCTTGGTGCAGTGAGACAGGCGCAATCCTGTGTAGCACACCAAAAAAAAAAGTCAACAGCTCATCTTTAACTGTCTGGTAGAAAAATTCCATCAACCCCAAGTCAAAAATGGCCTTTGTATTCTATAAAAACATAACGTTTTACTTTCCACGGGGGACTGTGACCTTCATGCTCATCAAATACTTACTGATGCACACGTATCCGTTTAGTTCATTAGAATATTGTTATTTTACTAGGAACAAGAGAAAAAGTTTGACTGAATTTATGAGAATCAATTTTTAGGACCAAAAAAGGTATCAGAAATTAGGTAAAGATGACCTACATTTATCCTGATCAATAGGACACATGGTTCTTAAAGATAAATAGAATATGTACACACACCATTCCCAAAATCCATATAACTTGTGTTCTCTTTATATCTATCAGGCTATGGATGTCAGCAACTCATGTCACGTACCAAATATGTAGTCTGCCAGGTACAACACGCAGTTGTACCCAGCAAGATGGACAGTGTGTACGGGCGGAGAGAGAGAGTGAGGGGGACAGTGTGTACGGGCGGGTGTACGGGAGGGAGAGCGAGAAGGACAGTGTGTACGGGAGGGAGAGAGGAACAGAGTGTGTACGGGAGGGCGAGAGGGATAGCATTACAAAAAAAATTAAAAAAAAGGGGGGGGGAATGTTTAATGAATTATCTTTAAGATCTGCCAGGCGTATGAGATACGCTGGGGAACAGCTAGTAATGTATAAATGCTGTTACAAATCCCTTGTGGTTTATTTTTGTCAACAAACACAATGCACATTGAAACGTATATGTATAGAACATTTACATATTTTATTTATTTATAAGATTATCGTTTTGTGAAGACGTCCAAGACAATAGAAAACAAAGCAATTAAAAAAAAAAAAGTTTGTACAAGAGGGAAAAAAAAAACAAAAAAAACTACTTAAAGTCGGTCTTTACACATCTGGGAATATCACACGGTCATTACAAAGCTGCACGTGCCCAGCGCAACTACACAGCCAGATCTGCAAACATCTCCGCTAGGCAAACTAGATGCAAAACCAGCTGCTAATATTTTACTATGCTGACCCCCTGGAGCGAGACGTATGAAAAACAAAAAAGCAAAGGCACCGTGGCAGTGACGCACCCGTGGTGTGTAAGAGGCAGGGGATGGGGGGGTTATATGAATAAAATAAAATGTAGTTGCAACACTCCAGAAAAATAACATGTGCAAAAGATGAGTGCCAAGCAGTGGGTAAATACTCTGAATTCCTCGCGTTAGAAGACTGCAAAAACAGAGGCTGCAAGCCTTAATCTGGCAGAAAAGGAGTTAATGGAAACAAAATGTTACAGGAGCTAAACATCTCCTGTTTAAAATGCATTCCAATTTGTATTGGAGGTTTTTTCTTGTGATGAGGTTTTACTGCAGTCTTAATCTGAATTTAATACAATGAGAAATTGACTCATACTTTGTAAACTTCAGCAGAAAACATGTAAAAACTCCAACCTACACCTAGATAACATAATCCCAACATACCAACAGACGCTGTGGTCTTATACCCAGGTTCCCGACCATAATAAAGCATATACAATTTATAATATTGTGTAATAGTACAATTTTACTGCCGTCTCTCTTTGCCCCTACTCAGAATATTTTAATTCCATTAATTTGAAGGAAAATATCTTCACGTCATTAAATGTTTCAATGCTTATTGAATGCTCTATAAAAACTCAAGTGTCCAGTCGAGGACATACAGCATGACAGCCACCTCAAGTGTGTGTGATCAGCTTAGATGGCTTCCCACCAATCTCCACTCAACGCAATGTTTTTCAACAGAAGTTCCAAGGAACACTTGGGTTTCCCGGGCATCCATAAAAGGGTTCAAATACAGAAGAACTTACAATGCATCTGATCTCAGACACACTATTAGAGAGGGTTGGGGTTCCTTACAATGTATCTGATCTCAGACGCGCTATTAGAAGGGGTTGGGGTTCCTTACAATGTATCTGATCTCAGACGCGCTATTAGAAGGGGATGGGGTTCCTTACAATGCATCTGATCTCAGACGCGCTATTAGAGAGGGGAGGGTGGGGTTCTCCAGAAATTCACAAATATAATTAAGGGTTCCTCTTAACCAAAAAAACAAAAAAAAAAAAAAGAGAGCTGGAAAGCACTGTCCTAACTAATTTAAAAGCAAAGACATCGGCAAACCCACCATAATTCAGCGTGTGCCAACCTTAATTCTTCCATGGAAAAAAAATAGCCCCAATTTATATGATCCAACCTGACATGTTCCATCAGACACTGAAATTCCTACAAAACTAGGTAGGAACTGGAATTAAACTCGAGTTGGAGGCCACCCCTGACAGCAAAAGAATTACATAATTGCGTTTAACATTGACTGTTACATCACAATTAACGACGGATTCAGAACAGCGTATGCATGTGTCATTTTGTAGCTGAAACACAAAAAATAAAATAAACTAGATTAAAAAAAAAAAAAAAATATAATAAACTCCCTGTTTGTTTTGGTACAAGGTTAGTATGCGACGGTTTGGAAACATTACCATATGCAATGTCACATGGAAGACGCAAGTTACACGGATGGGGAATTTTTTATTGGTGTCTACGTTAATCATTGTTTTTTTTTTCCTCTTGGGAGCACAGGTTAACGTCACCTAAACCTGGCACGCTTAATGCAAAGAGAAAAACAAAGCTGATTCATCTCATAACCATGACACTATATCCTGCCCGAATTACCCGCCCCTCATCCTCACTAGGAATCCTGAGCCGCTCAGGAGGGGGCAAAGCATATTAATCGCAGTCACAGTGACACCACGTTTATATTTCCGTGTACAACGCCACGGTTTGTGATGCAGACAAGCCCTCCTTCAAGGACGAAAACCCAAGATCTGTAGGTTTGTGACCAATAATGGCATTTTAGAAGCCATATGCCGATTTTATTCAGTGAAGCTGCAACGCGGATCCTAAAAAGCAGCGAGACTGACAGCAAGTTAGGGAGGTGACACATCTGTTGTATGACCAATCATATGTGCTGATCCTCTCTGGCATTTATTAAAGGTAACAATCGCTTACAGATAGGTTACCTGTCTGACACCTTGAGTACCAGTTATCCCCCGCAGGCAGTGATACTGAGACAAACCAAGTTATCATAGCAGACAACGGCTTAGCATATGAGACAGAAACTCAGACAGCAGGAGAGAGGCGGTGACCGTCAGTCAAAACAAATGACATACTGTTACAAAGCAGAAGAGTCATTACGGAGAGTGTTCTCGGAGCGAGTGAATGGAGAGCGAGAGTCATTTGGGCAAGTGGAGAAAGAAAGAGTGAGCGAGAGTCATTTGGGCAAGTGGAGAAAGAAAGAGCGAGAGTCATTTGGGCAAGTGGAGAAAGAAAGAGCGAGAGAAATATGGGCAAGTGGGGAGAGAGTCATTCGGGCAAGTGAATGTGGAGAGTTAGAGAGTGAGAGTCAGAGAGTGAGAGAGAGAGTCACTCGGGCAAGTGAATGGCGAGAGAGAAAGAGAGTCACTCGGGCAAGTGAATGGCGAGAGAAAGAGAGTCAGTCGGGCAAGTGAATGGCGAGAGAGAGAGTCAGTCGGGCAAGTGAATGGCGAGAGAGAGAGAGTCACTCGGGCAAGTGAATGGCGCGAGGAGAAGAGAGAGTCACTCGGGCAAGTGAATGGCGAGGAGAGTCATTCGGGCAAGTGAATGGCGAGTAGCGAGTCATATCGGAGAAGTGTAATGCGGAGAGGGAAAGAGAGCATTCGCGGCAAGTGAATGGCGGAGAGAAAGAGAAGAGAAGAGAGAGAGAGTCATCGGGCAAGGTGAATGGCTGAGAGAGAGAAAAGAGTCACTCGGGCAAGTGAATGGCGAGAGAGAGGAGAGAGAGGTCATCGGGAATGGAATGCGCGATAAGGTCGAGGAGCAGCGAGAGAAAGAGGCGAGGCGTGAAGGGAGAAAGAGGCAGGTGGAAGGAGCGAGAGAGAGGGGGAGGGAGAGAGGAGAAGGTCATTCGGGCAAGTGAATGGCGAGAGGGAAGAGGGAGAAGAGAGAGTCACTCGGCAGATGAAAATGGCGAGGGAGAGAGAGGTCACTCGGGCAAGTGAATTGCGGAGAGTGGAAGAGAGTCAATTCGGGCAGTGAATGGCGAGAGAAAGTCATTCGGGCAGTGAATGGCGGAGAGAGAGAGAGGATTGAGATGTGTGTGAGAGGGAAATGACGAATGGGACAGGTGCGGGACAGGGTCCTAACCCTACTTTCGGTCATCCTCAATATTTTCTGTTGGTTCTTACCGTGTTCCCGTCCATTCCATACCGTCTTACCTGTCGCCTCGAAACTCTGGTCAGACACCCGCACTCACCGCCCTGCAAGCTTTCTGACTTAGCCTCCCTATTGTGCCGGTCTTTTTCCACCTCTATTCATATCAATCTAATCCTTCTTATTTTCAATGCATTTGTTGTGGGACAAGATTCCGCCTTCGCCTAAGCATCTGCCCCACATCTCCCCAACTATGGTCCATGACGAATAGACTCTTCCTATCCCGACAACTTGTCCCCTAATTTATTGCTCTCGCTTCGAGGAATTCTAATCGGCATTTGTGGTATACTTACTCTTCCCAAGCCACGTCCAAAATAGATGCTAGTTGCTAACCCCCCCAACACCCCACCTGAATCGAGCCCTTCCCCGCGCTCACTCCGTGGCTGCCGCTTCTCTCTTCTCCCCCCCCTTTGATGGCGTTCCACTCTTATACCACACTTTCCGCTGCACCTCCCCCAAGGCTTTAAACTTATAATCCGGGTAGACCTCCCCATCCCTTCTGAAACACGGCACCACCTAATTACCCTCGTCCCCATCTCACAAAGTCTTGGTGTGCCACCCCCCTCACCTCCCTCGGGCCATTCTCCGCTGGAATTGTTCTGTTGCGACTCTTAGTTACTCTATTCATGGTAGTTTCATTCTCACTCACAACGCTCTTCCCTTATCTACAACCTCCCAGCTAGAGCTCTACGTGATATCTGTCTAGGACGATCCATATCACTATTCCTCGCCTTTAATCCCTAACAATCGCACTTTTGCGTTTCCTCCTTTTCCAACATCGCCACCTCCTATTACTCTAACCGTATCGTAGCCGTTTTTTATGTTTTTCACGCCTCGTTTGATTCGACATACCTTTATCACTTCGCTTCTAATACCCCACCTTCTTTCGTCCTACTACCGGCTCACATTAACCACTACCCTTGTAGGTTTCCTCCTTGTTAATTTTCGTTTTTGTATGAACTTTAGTGCCTAATTCCACTTACCCAGCCATTGACCCTGCTAATTTTAACACTACATCATTCACTCTATCCCTGATTCTTGTGACTAGGAGGCCCATCTTGTACCCTCATTAGGCCTTAATCTCTTCTTTATTACCCCACCTTAAGCTACGACATAACAGGTTGAAATCTCGGACCTTTCAAGTCTCGTTATTACGGTCTTTGACCTTGACCTCGTGATTTTGTTTTAACTCAACTCTATAATTCTAACCACTTATATACCAAGTTTTTCCAACAAAACACTTTCCCAAAAACACTACATTTCTGGCCTCCTTGCTATTTGCCAGTTTCAATTCCGGCAGTCCGCCTTTTTTCTCCCACTCTTGCGCACCTCTGTCATCCCTTTAGGGCTCCTTTTTTTCCGTCCCGTTTCCGTATTAAAATTTTTATCGGCGCGAATATCTAAGTATTTACTATTCTGGCCGACGATAACTTCTCTATTCCCTTACCGTCTGTTAATTCGCTTTCATTCCTACAAATTCTTCCATTACCGCGAACATTCTTTTGTCCATTTTATGTTTCCCTCACCAGTGTGTTAACTGAGCCTCTCTTTCACAACTGTATTTTGTTCTCCTATTTAATTCTATTTGCCGCATCCTACAATCGCTTCTTCTCCTCCGTACATATGCCTTTTCGTCCCCCCCGTGTGTCCCGTTAACTTTTTCCATCCTCAACCTTACGCCTGCCCGGACTTCACTTATTCTATTTCTCTTGTTCACCCATCATCCCTCCTTTCCTTCACCTCCCCTCCCTTCCATTTGATTCTGGATCTTCCCTCCTGTTTCATCTAGAGTCATACCCCCGGACGCTTTCAAAGGCACATAAATCGCCCACTATCAAGGACACCCGCAATGGCTTAAATCTTAATGGACTAACTATCTATAATTCCATCTTACACTTCCCTGTCGGTTCTCCTTTTGACCTCTATTACCATTATCCCTATCTTAAAACCCTTTTCCTTCCTCCACACAGCCCTGTCTTGAATCTGTGCAGGCTACTATTCGATCTATGTCACTTACTCTCTACTCACTTTTGTTCTTCCATTATTCCGGCGGTCGAGCCGATAACCTCTTTACAATATATCGCACCCATCGCGTCTTATCTCCTTCCCTACCTTTTCCCTGTGCTGGTGCATCGCACCCTAACTTTACATCGGCTGCCTTCTAGTACTCGCCAGTGTTTCCCTATCGGGTTCTACCTCAACCCCCTAAACTCGCCTACTCCCTACGCCCCTCGTTGACTACTGGTGGGATAATGGATACTCTCTCCCTCCCCCATGTATTTTTATTCTCTATACATGCCCCCCCGGACGGGTTCAACCTCCCCTGTGCCCCTTTTCCCGTAAAATGGTTCCCCCCCCGTACACTTCCACCGATTCCTCATATTCCCTTTCTGCAGGGTCACGTGCAACAACCCGCACCCGCAATACTATCTCACGCAAATTACGAATTGCCCCTCAACCCTCGCCTCTCATCTTTCGCCTCCTCAGGCCCGCCCCCGGCGTAGAGTGATAATTGATGCTCCCCTTCGTTCTCCGTTACCCTCGATTACCGTTTTCTCTCCCGCGCGGTTAAGGTCAATTTTCCAAACAGTGGGTACAGTTTCTATGTGGAGCCACTTTGCGTCCCTTTCAAAACTATAATTGCCACGCTCTGTAAACTAATGTCACGAGTGTACAAGTGAAAATGGCGGAGGGAGAGGAGTAAGAGGATGAGAGAAGTCATCAGGCAAGTTGGAATGGCGAGAGAGAGAGAGAGATCAGCTGGGCAAGTGATCAATGAATGGAGCGGATGAGAGCGAGAGGGAGAGAAGAGAGAGTCACTCAGGCAAGTGAATGGCGAGAGAGAGAGAGTCACTCGGGCAAGTGAATGGCGAGAGAAAGAGAGTCACTCGGGCAAGTGAATGGCGAGAGAGAGAGTCACTTCGGCAAGTGAAGGGCGGAGGAGAACGAGAGAAAGTCATTCGGGCAAGTGAATGGCGAGAAAGTCATTCGGGCAAGTGAATGGCGAGAGAGAGAGAGAGAGAGAGAGAGAGAGTCATTCGGGCAAGTGAATGGCGAGAGAGAGAAAGAGAGTAATTCGGGCAAGTGAATGGCGAGAGAGAAAGAGAGTCAGTCGGGCAAGTGAATGGCGAGAGAGAAAGAGAGTCAGCGGGCAAGTGATGGCGAAGAGAGAGAGAGAGAGTCTCGGCAAGTGAATGGCAGAGAGAGAGAGAGTTCACTCGGGCAAGTGAATGGCGAGAGAGAGAGAGAGAGTCACTCGGGCAAGTGAATGGCGAGAGAGAGAGAGTCATTCGGGCAAGTGAATGGCGAGAGAGAGTCATTCGGGCAAGTGAATGGCGAGAGAAAGAGAGTCATTCGGGCAAGTGAATGGCGAGAGGAAGAGAGTCATTCGGGGCAAGTGAATGGCGAGGAGAAAAGAGTCACTGGGCAAGTGAATGGCGAGGAGAGAAGAGAGAGAGTATCGGGCAAGTAATGGAGGAGAGAGAGAGTCATTCGGGCAAAGTGAATGGCGAGGGAGAGAGAGAAGAGAGAGTTAATCGGGCAATGAATGGGGAAGAGAGAAGAGGAAAGGAGAGAGATTCGGGCAAGTGAATGGCGCGAGAGAAAGAGAGTCATTCGGGTAAGGAATGGGAGGCGAGAGCGAAGAGTCATTCGGGAAAGTGAATGGCGAGAGAGAGAGGAGGAGTCATTCGGGCAAGTGAATGGCGGAGAGAGAGAAAGAGTCATTCGGGCAAGTGAATGGCGAGAGAGAGAGAAAGAGTCATTGGGCAAGTGAATGGCGAGGAGAGAGAGGAGAGAGTATCGGCAAGTGAATGGCGAGGAGGAGAGAAAGAGTCATTCGGGCAAGTGAATGGCGAAGAAGAGAAAGGTCATTGGGCAAGTGAATGGACGAGAGAGAAAGAGTCATTCGGGCAAAGTGAATGGCAAGAGAAAGAGAGAAAGAGTCTGGCAAAGTGAATGGCGAGAGAGAAAGAGTCATTCGGGCAAGTGAATGGCGAGAGAGAAAGAGTCATTCGGGCAAGTGAATGGCGAGAGAGAAAGAGTCATTCGGGCAAGTGAATGGCGAGAAGAGAGTCATTCGGGCAAGTGAATGGGAGAGAGAAAGAGAGTCATTGGGACAAGTGAATGGCGGAGAGGAGAAAGAGTCTCTTGGGAAGTGAATGGCGAGAGAGAAAGAGAGAGCCACTCGGGCAAGTGAATGGCGAGAGGGAGAAAGAGAGTCATTCGGGAAGTGATGGGAGGAGAGGAGAGAAGAGAGAGTCATTGGGCAAGTGAATGGCGAGAGAGAGAGAGAGAAGAGTCATTCGGGCAAGTGAATGGCGAGGAGAGGAGAGAAGAGAGAGGAGAGACGAAGAGAGTCATTCGGCAAGTGAATGGCGAGAGAGAGAGAGAAAGAGAGTCATTCGGGCAGTGAATGGCGAGAGAGAGAAAGGAGGTCATTCGGGCAAGTGAATGGCGGAGAGAGAGAGTCCATTGGGCAAGTGAATGGCGAGGCGAGAGAGAGAGAGTCATTCGGGTCAAGTGAATGGCGGAGAGGAGGAGAGAGAGAAGAGAGTCATTCGGGCAAGTGAATGGCGGAGAGAGGAAAGAGTCATTGGGCAAGTGAATGGCGAGAGAGAGAGAGAGAGAGAGAGAGCCATCGGGCAAGTGAATGGCGAGAGGGAGAAGAAGAAAGAGAGGATTCGGGCAAGTGAAGATGGCGAGAGAGAGAAAGAGTCATTCGGGCAAGTGAATGGCGAATGGCGGGAGGAGAGAGAAAGAGAGTCATTCGGGCAAGTGTGGCGAGAGAGAGAGAGAGAGTCATTCGGGCAAGTGAATGGCGGAGAGAGGGGAAGAGAGAGAGAAAGAGAGTCATTGGGCAAGTGAATGGCGAGAGAGGAGAGAGAAAGAGAGTCATTCGGGCAAGGAATGGCGAGAGAGAGAGAGAGTCATTCGGGCAAGTGAATGGCGGAGAGGAGGAGAGATGAGAGAGTCATTCGGGGCAAGTGAATGTGCGAGAGAGATGAGAAGAGAGAGAGAGGTCATTGGGCAAGTGAATGGCGAGGGAGAGAGAAGAGAAGTTCATTCGGGGCAAGTGAATGGCGAGAGAGAGAGAAAGAGAGTCATTCGGGCAAGTGAATGGCGAGAGAGAGAGAGAGAGAGAGTCATCAGGGCAAGTGAGGGAATGGCGGAGAGAAGAGCAGAGAGAGGCGAGAGGAGAGAGAGAGAGAGAGAGTCATTCGGGCAAGTGAATTGGCGAGAGAGAGAGGCAAGAAGCAGAGAGTCATTCGGGCAAGTGAATGGCGAGAGAGAGAGAGAAAGAGAGTCATTCGGGCAAGTGAATGGCGAGAGAGAGAGAAAGAGAGTCATTCGGGCAAGTGAATGGCGAGAGAGAAAGTCATTCGGGCAAGTGAATGGCGAGAGAGAGAAAGAGAGTCATTCGGGCAAGTGAATGGCGAGAGAGAAAGTCATTCGGGCAAGTGAATGGCGAGAGAGTGAGAGTTTCATTTGGGCAAGTGAAAGGCGAGAGAGAGAAAGAGAGTCATTCGGGCAAGTGAAAGGCGAGAGAGTCATTCGGGCAAGTGAAAGGCGAGAGAGAGAGAGTCATTCGAGCAAGTGAAAGGCGAGAGAGAGAGTCATTCGGGCAAGTGAATGGCGAGAGAGAGTCAGTCAGGCAAGTGAATGGCGAGAGAGTCAGGCAAGTGAATGGAGAGTTATTCGGGCAAGTGAATGGGGAGAGAGTGATTCGGCACGAGACAGTTGGAGGGATACAGTGAGAAACAATCACAGACCACGAGACATTAACTTGGTAAGAGATAGACAGTCACTCAGCTATAAACCAGCTGCAGTGTGCACAACCAATGAGCCTCTCATACAGCGGTAAAGAGACAGCCCCACTCACCAACTTGCGCAGCGACCCTTCGTCCATCGCGGAAAACCTCTCCTCAGACATGGTCCCCGCGCTTCCCCTCCACTACCCGGCTCCCACCCACCCCGCGTCCTGCGCTCATCTGAAAGCCACAGCGCTCACAGCAGCTTCAAATCCCTGCGTTTCCGGTACTCGACCCGCCCTTCACCACACCCCCCGGGCTCCACAACCAACCAAAGCTCGTGGAGGCGCCAAAACCCCGCCCATCTGCTTCATGAGTGGTGAAATTGAATTCCACGTGCCCGCCCCCTTCGCTGGGGATGCCGGGATTTGTAGTTTTTTTTTATGGATGGAAGGTGCAGTGATTGCAGGTTACAAGTTTATTTCAAACATGAACAAGTTCTGCACCGGCCCCTGCAGCAATGAGTGTGTCTTCTGTGTGAATGGCGTCACTTCGGATCAGGGGGCGTAGCAATGGTTATGAAAGCCCTCTATTCATTGCTTAATTTATCATGTTATATTGTATACACACCTATGATTACAGCATGTCTATTTTCTCCAAATGTATCTTTGTTTTAGAACATTAGTAATTAGTGTATCACGTCTAACATTTCAATATAAATACTATCATTCTGATACATACATACATGCTATATTATTTTATATATGCACGCTATATACACACATATATATATATATATATATATATATATATCTATAATATAACTTATTGTATATGTAAATGCTATATTATTTTATATAATAACTTCGTTTAAATAGTAGTTTTCTCCCAATTGGAAAGAAAAAAGGGATACATTTGAAGCTATAAAAGAAACCAAACAAGAGATTATATACATATATATCTGTGATCAGGTTTTTCCTACCTGCGATTTTTACACATATGTTTGTGAGTGTGCATTTTTAAGGTTTCTTCAAACGTAGCCATTGTAATAAATTGTATTACACTATGGGGCATGCACTTCTGCTTTTTGAGATATATTAATTCCACAGATTTGACCACACCCCGTACCTGATCCAACCTATCTAAAATAGAACGAGAAGATATAAAAACACTCTCTGCTTTCACTGAGCTAGGTGTACGTCTGGCAGACAAGGAGGGAGCAATAATTGTACAAAATTATTCTGAATACAGACTGGAGATAGAGACAACTTTCTGACACAATAATTTACCATAACCTAACAGGCGATCCAACATTGGTATTCAAAAAAGACGTAGATAGTTTTATTTCTATAGGTTTTACAAACCAATGGGTAAGTGATAGTACTTTGAAACTGGATAGTCCAAGAAGGCCTATAATTAACACAGTGCCCAAGATACTCAAACATATTGAAAATTCCCCAGGAGACTGATAATATCGTCTCGTGATTCAATAAGCTTCTCAATACTTACATTTTTATTTACAGCCATGTGTACAAAAAGTATCTACTCATTTAAAAGACAACAAGACCTTTTTCAGAAAATCAAAACACTTTCAGACATACCAACAAATAGTGTGTTGGCAACACTCAAGTCAAGTATACAGTCATTCATCAATGATCTTCCCACAGCTTGTAAGGAAGCTTCAATACACATGTATGCAGATGACACAATCCTATATGCACACAGCCATAGCCTCTCCGACCTTGAACACATACTTCAATCTGACTTTTTGAGACACGAAAACTGGATTTCCCAAAACACACTGTTTTTAAACACTGACAAGATTGTAACTATGGTATTCGGGACCAAGACTACATTTTTATTAAAGATTCCAGTGACTGAGCTACAGATCAGAACCAACGCTAACACCACCCTAACTCCTGTTACTAGTTTTAAATACCTGGTCATATGGTTTGACTCCCACTTAACATTTGGGATGCACATTGATACCCTGACATCCAAAACTTATGCCAAACTAGGTGTACTCTACAGGAACAAATCCTCCCTAAGCCTGCTGGTCAGAAAGCGTATCGCACAGCAGATGCTAATGTCAATTATCGACTATGGAGACATAGTATATGGCTCGGCACCCCAAACCCACCTTAGCAAACTTGACACCCTCTACAATTCAATATGCCGTTTTGTTCTCCAATGCAACTACAACACACATCACTGCGAAATGCTCAAAGAACTAGACTGGTCATCACTTGATTCTCGGCGCAAAGTTCATCTTTCCTGTCTTGCCTTCAAATACTTTCTGGGCAAGCTACTGATCTATCTGAACAAGCTCCTCACCCCTACCACATGCAGCACTTATCATCTGAGATCTGACTCCAAAAGACTGTTCATGGTCCCAAGGCTCAACAAAGTATCCGGCTGCTTCTCCTTCTCTTACCGTGCACCCCAAAACTGGAACAACCTACTGGAGACTCTCACATCCGCAACCAGTTTAAGTTCTTTCAAAACCAAAGCTGTCTCACATTTTAATCTGGTCTGTAACTATTACATACGCCCATAATATATATTATCTTTAAGTATGCATGCAATGTCTTGTATATAATGTATACCCTGTTCACTTACGTAACTGTAACCATGAATTATTTGTCATTTTAACTCCTATGCCCAGGACATACTTGAAAACGAGAGGTAACTCTCAATGTATTACTTCCTGGGAAAACATTTTATAAATAAATAATTCCACTATCTGGTATAAATTCAGTTAAAGAGTTAATCACAAACAAACAACATTAATTAAACAGTTGCCCTAGTTGAATTTTATATCTCTCTACTTGATTGGGTTTGTGACGGTAGGGGCAGCCTTACAAGCATATTAAAGGTTAAGCCCGCTGGTTACTCCTATCCGTCAAGATGGCTGCCTATGTTGTAGGCTTGTGGCTATCATATTGCAGCCAGAATGGCTGAGAGCATACATTTCTGTGTATCCCCCTGTAAAACAGTTAATTTCCCTATGTGTATTGTACTGCTGTGATTTGTATGGCTTCATTGTGTGGTGGGCTGGTAAACTACTCAGCCCGAACAGCATACATTTGAGGCTTGGGCCATAATCTAATTTGGATTGGGTTGGGTGACGTTTTTAGGAACGGGGGGGAAGTGTGTGAACTCAGGTCGGGGAAACATTTACTTCAAAAGTGGAGCCATTGCTCATCCCCGACTCTGAGGTGTTTATCTCTGCGGGAGATAAGTCTGAAACTGGGGAACAAGGTCTGGGTCCTATCCCTGCCATACCAATTCCCATTGGTCAGCTTCAAATTCCCACTCTCCTTAAGCCCGCCCCTTGTGAGCGATCCTAAAGCAGTCATCTCCCATGGCCCCGATTGGTCCGTTTCAGGCAAGCCCTCGCTCTCTGGTCAGAGAAGACAATCTCTTCGCTGACTGGTCGGCACCCGGTCTTCCATAGATATAGAGATAGATAGATATATATACATATATATTATGTGGTAATGTTTGGGGTTTCTCAGAGCTTGTTGGGTATCTGTGTGTTTATTAACTATGTCCAGCTGGTCTCGGCTGTTTTTGGGAGGTTAGTGGCCCTTCCCCCCCAAGGTTTAAACTCACACCTCCCCACTTTCCAAGTTGGCAGGTCAGTTTCATTTTGCTGAGTTACGACAGATCCAATGCTGATTATTCTTCCTGTAATTATACAGATAAATAAGAATTTTAACTCAGGGAGTGTTAGGACCTGCTAACGGTCATGCTTTGAGAGTGGCAGCAGGTTAAAGACGCTTTGGCCAAAGGATTGAACTAAATGACCCTTTTTCAAGAGAATATGTAGGTATTGCACTGTGTATTTTGTCACATTGGAAGTAGCTTTGGGCATCTTTGTTTGTTTTTTGTTGTATACATTTAGCCACGCCCACTAGCACTCCTTTTGACACTTATATACATATATATATTATGTGGTAATGTTTGGGGTTTCTCAGAGCTTGTTGGGTATCTCTGTGTTGTTTTTTTATGAGTAAGGTGGAGTGTCTATTTAACTGCATTGTTTCTCCAAGAAGGATATAGTAGGTCTAAAGAGTGATAATATGAGCATCATGTATGAGTCATCCAACCCAAAGTCTACTAGAGTGATATTGGGACTCTATAATTATACTTACCTCACCAGCTTAATTATGTTAACCAGTCAACCCAAGAAACTGTCCATCAACAAATTAATTTCCAAGAGACAGTTGGAAATATAGCACATACGGAACAAATGAGGCTTAAGACTTTTTATTTGTTTTTTTTTTTGTGTGTGAATAAATATGTTTAAAATATATTCCAAGTGGTACTCTATGTAAACACTATATGTCGGTTATACATTTGTAATGTTAGAATACTAGTTAAGATCTAAGTGAAGATTTCTATGTACTGTATAGGTTAATGAGTAAGTTAGTGCTTTAAGCTAAACCTTAACATTAGTATATTGAATGTTTAAGTTTTAGAGTTTTTACCCTCATACATGTTCAACCCTAATCATGCTGTTTATATCCACTTTTTTTTTTAAATTATTATTGCAACGTAGTACTTTATATTATGTAAGTTCTGGCATCTGCAATTATACTGTATACATGTAATTTGGTTGCTAGGCTACCTTAAAACGTCACAGGGAGGAATTTCAATTAGGTCAGATTAGGTGTATACAAATCAGCATTTGTGTGATTGCATTCTCCCGACACAGATCCTATGAGGACGGAAACATTGATTTACTTTATTTAACAAATGTACACTTTTGCAAGATCTCGGGGGTGCTGGCAGACTACTTTCATATATATTTAAAGAAACAGACCAGAATGGTCTAATTATCTGCACCAGACAAAATAAATGCAAAAATAGAGGGCTCCTGTGTATTATTGGTCAATAAACACCCTCTATTTTTGCATTTATTTTGTCTGGTGCAGATAATTAGACAATTCTTGTCTTTTCTTTAATTGGTTATTTTTTTCTGTCTAGCACAGACACCCTCTGTAGGCTGCACAATCAGTGTTAAGTATTTAATTATATATATGCATACATACATACAACAAAATACAGGAAACCCAATCCTACATTCAATGTGACAAAAATACAGTGAAAATTAAGGTTAATAAACACACAAAATCCCAGCAAGCTCAAGAAACCCCAAAACCCCACAATTTGTATATATAGGATATTCATATATATATATATATATATATATATATATATATATATATATATATATAATTATTAAAAAACAAACAACAACGCCAATACCACAAACAAAATGTCCTCAAACCTTAAACATAAAATATGAATAAGACCAGCAAAAAACATATATAAATAAATTAAAACAATTAAGCAACTTGATAGTCCAGGTAATATTCCAAGCTTCAAACCAGGGAGAAGTCTAATACCCAATTGTTATAGCGGGGGGCAGCCGAATCCAAAGGAGGAATCACTTCCACAACTGAAATGAAAAAGAAAAAAGCGCACCCCCTAGTGCATTATCTGAACAGTAGGAAGATGAATATTTATTTATAAAAATAGGTGGTAGGCAATGCACACTTACAAGAAATAAATATGCAATGTTCATGATGATCAACCCCTGACGAAGTTCGCAGTCGCGGACGAAACGCGTAGGACTGACGTCACTAGAGTCTCGCGGTACTTCCGCGTCACTATTGGAGAGACTTCCATTGAACTTTTTAGGAGCCTATTGATTGCCTGTTGTCTGGCAGAGGACCCCGCGGTTAAGCCTGGACTGTGCCATTGACCAGCTAGCACAAGCTGTCTATGCTATGAGAGACGCCATCTGCCCAGTGTGATCGCAGTGAGTTGGTTGTGTCCCCATAATCCATCTACCGGCTGGGCATTCGAGGCTCCTTAAAGATACCTTTTATGTGAACATTGCATATTTATTTCTTGTAAGTGTGCATTGCCTACCACCTATTTTTATAAATAAATATTCATCTTCCTACTGTGAAGATAATGCACTACGTGGAGCGCTTTTTTCTTTTTCATATATATATATATATATATATATATATTAGTGTCAAAAGGAGTGCTACTAAGTGGGGCCAAAGGTATACAACAAAAGACAGGAAAGCCCAATGCTACATCTAATGTGTATGTAGCCCTGGTAAGAAATGGGGCTGTAGTTCTATCCTCCTCCTGGTATAATCCCTGGTAAGGGCAGGTTGCCAGGAGTTATCATGGGTTTCCCCCACTTCAAGCACTTGCCCTGAGTGGTGGAGGTAGGTCACCTGACTCTGTGTCAAGGCAAGAGACACAGGGGCGGTGCCTGCTGATATAAAAGAGCAGTGCACTTCCTATTTAGTGTGTTAGTTAGTGACAGAGTGTGTGAGTAATGAGTTACAGTTGGAGGAGGAGAGTGATCAGCACATGAGTAGAGCTGATCCAACCATAGTGTAGGGAGGTGACCAGTACCTCTCACCTTGCTTAGGGGGTGAGGGAAGAGTTAGCCCCACTCTGGATGCCCGTGATTCAGAGTGGTGGCAGGGCTAGACCATCCTGAGGGAGAACAGTCAGAGTGGACTGTGCATCCTGTACCTGTCTGCTGCTGCTGTGAATAAAGACTGCTGATTGTAAATAAAGAGAATGCTGTGTGAGACTGGAATCTCTCATCCCTGTGTGGGAACTCTCTGGTAAGGATTCCACCCCGCATTCCTGGGTCTTACTAAAGATGGAGGCGCTGCACCACTGAATGAGTACGAAGGCATCCACCCCAGAAACCTGTTCCTGTTATCCCCCATGTCATCGCGGGAGACTCAGGCCCTCCTGTTGCCAGCAGGTATGAACCACACAAAGACATGTAGCCAGATCCCAGAACACCTTAGGGGGCCCGATCTGCGATTGGCCCAGGGAGTGGGGGTTACAGTTGGAGGCGCTGCTGAGATAGTTAAGAGCAACAGGACAGGTTTTCAGTGAAGCAGAACTGAAAGTTGTAGGTACACTTTCAGAGCAAGTGCTACAGAAGGAAGGGCATGTTTGCAGACTAGAGGTAGTTAGGAGAGAATGTTCTCTCGCACAGTACACCCTGGGTGCCCTAGGAGGGTGATGTAAATTTGGATAAAGTGGCTATAGCTGTTCTAGTCCCTTGAGGCAGATAGTGTAGGATTCCTGTAAAGGTTAGCCTGTTAACTTGTCCAGGGACTTCAGCATAGGGTCTGCACTATGAGTGGCCAAAAGTAGGTTGACGCCCAGTACTTAGGAAATGCCAAGTACACTAGCCAGTATCCAGAAAACACACCAGAGAGTGCTTGTTATGAACCGTCAGCGAGTGCGGTGTACTAGGAGAGAGTTTTGCCTAGCCTGGGGTATGCCATGCGTTATATTCACTGGTTAGAGCACCATTGAGAGTAGTAAGTGTCTAGGAACAAGTTGCACCATAGGCACTGAGAGTATCGCTATCGTTGGCTTAGAGGGCTCACTAAAGATAGCGGCGAGAGATACATGTGCTTTGCGGGGCATGGAGGAGGTTAAAATGGCGACAACTGCGTCATTCACTGCAACGCGGGTTGCAGCCGATCCAAAATGGCGATTCCCGCCAAGCCTAGATCGCGCACGTGCTGCGTGCAAGCAGGCTGTGAAAGAAATGTGGCGAGAGATGTGCAGGGGTTTGGCGCCAAACCCAGATTCCCAGCGAAAAGAAGAGAGCGGCGCGAAAGCCGAAGCCACGCCCACCTGTGCAGTGACTGGCCGACAGACGAAGCCACGTCACCCAAGGAGAGAGAGTGCCCCTCCTCTTGTTTCCACCAGAGGGAGGGGGCACAGCAAGAACCAATCCAAGCAGTCCTCCCCAGCGGAAGGAGGGACAGGAAGTGAGACCGAGGTGTCAGGAATCGGCGTTCTCCTCGCTTCCCACACAAAGCACTCCCTCTCCGCAGGGAGCCCCTGCACACACAAAACAATCCTGACTTACCGGCCTCCACGGCTCCTCGCCCCAGCCGCCGTCGCGGGATCACACTCAGCTGGGCTGTAACACCTCTCTCCTATCAGGGAGGACTCCCTGCCCCCTTTTCCCATTGGTCTGCCCAGCTTTATTATGCCTGTGCAACAATAACACCACACTCCGGACACGCTCCCTTTGCTGCGGGTGCGTGTATCCCTACGTCCCACCTCAGCACAGGGGACGGGTCTGGTCTGCGGGCAGCACCGGCGTAACACAAGGAACTTCACTTCTGCTTGTCTGGTGAAGGAGAAGGAGCTAAGAGCGAGACCAGCAAGCTGAGCAACTCAACTCAATGGCTATGAGTTTCCATACATGCCAGAGCCGATAATGCAGGAGATCGAAGACCAGAGAGATACCTGGCTCAGAGAAGCAGTTCTTGAGTATCTAAGAATCAAGTTTTGGAAAACCGGTTACTTAAGGGAGGATAAGATATGTGATGTGATCAGAGCTTGGAGTACAGGCAGGAATATCTACATGCACAATGTCCTGTACAGACCGGAGAATGGGCCTGTACAAACCTTCTTTGTTAAGGTTGTGGATCACAACGGGTGGGAAGTGAGGAAGCCTGATCCCCGTCATTATTATTGAAGTTAGGGTTCTCCATGTTGGGAGGTTCCCATTGTTTATGTCACCATCATGGGTGTTACAGTCTGATGTACACAATACTAATCAATTATGTTTTGTATGTTCACAGATTGTTCACCTGCAGGATGGTACAGCAAATTTGGTCCAAGTGGGGACCATTGGATTCCACCTGAGGGACAGTGTAGCCCTGGTAAGAAATGGGGCTATAGTTCTATCCTCCTCCTGGTATAAGCCCTGGTAAGGGCAGGTTGCCAGGGGTTATCATGGGTTTCCCCCACTTCAAGCACTTGCCCTGAGTGGTGGAGGTAGGTCACCTGACTCTGTGTCAAGGCAAGAGACACAGGGGTGGTGCCTGCTGATATCATAAAAGAGCAGTGCACTTCCTATTTAATGTGTTAGTTAGTGACAGAGTGTGTGAGTAGTGAGTTACAGTTGGAGGAGAGTGATCAGCTCATGAGTAGAGCTGATCCAACCATAGTGTAGGGAGGTGACCAGTACCTCTCACCCTGCTTAGGGGGTGAGGGAAGAGTTAGCCCCACTCTGGATGCCCTTGATCCAGAGTGGTGGCAGGGCTAGACCATCCTGAGGGAGAACAGTCAGAGTGGACTGTGCATCCTGTACCTGTCTGCTGCTGCTGTGAATAAAGACTGATGATTGTAAAGAAAGAGAACGCTGTGTGAGACTGGAATCTCTCATCCCTGTGTGGGAACTCTCTGGTAAGGATCCCACCCCGCATTACTGGGGCTTACTAAAGATGGAGGCGCTGCACCACTGAATGAGAACGAAGGCATCCACCCCAGAAACCTGTTCCTGTTATCCCCCATGTCATCGCGGGAGACTCAGGCCCTCCTGTTGCCAGCAGGTATGCACCACAGAAAGACATGCAGCCAGATCCCAGAACACCTTAAGGGGCCCGATCTGCGAATGGCCCAGGGAGTGAGGGTTACATATATATATATATATATATATATATATATATACACACAGGCAATACAATACCGTTTGAAGACGAATATCAGAGGCAGCACTCCAGGTAAGTGGTCAAAAGAAATTTGTATTAACAAGACATCTTATCCAACGTTTCGGTCCTCGTGCAGGACCTTTCTCAAGGTTATGTGAGTTATATACACATATATATATATACACACACACACACACACACACAGAGAGAGAGATAAATAGATTGACAGATAGATTGTTGCTGTCCCTCTTAAATGTTATCTTGATAAATGTTGGAAGCTAATGCAACCAGTTTCATCCAGGCTAATAAACAACTCCCATATTGTTATTGTTTCACTTAAGCTGTTCTTTAACACAATTACCATATTAGGCTATATATGCACTAAGCAGAAATCTTGATGTTTTGCCTTCTACCTAGAGGCCAACGCTGCGTGAAATACATTTTCTTACTTTCTCCCACCCCCACCCCAAATAAGCTAGTCTATCTTTTTTAATTTATATAGCACTGGCAACACACGCGGTATGTTACACACATTGGGCCATATCCTATTAACTCTGCAGAGGATCTGAAAACAAATGTTATCACCAAAAAAGTTTGAGAACAGCATCTCTGTATTTAATATTGAAATGATCATGGTGAAGAGGCAAGTGTTCCCGGATATGCAAAGGTATATGTAAATGACAACATTTTGGCACATTAAGTGTACAGATCTCATATTCAATCATCTTCAAAAAGTAATTATCACTGGTCCACTTCAGTGCTTTTGTAGTTTTCTTTAAGAACTTCAGAAACATTTAAAAATGTGTTTGCAGATCCACAGACAATAATCCTATATACATAAAAATCGATCTAGGACATTGTGCCGCGACTAAATGGCCGCCAGAAACTGCGGTTTTGTAAACTTGTTACCAGTTGGGGATACGGTTGTTTCAGTGCTTAATACTTTCTTTATGGCTTATTTGGAGTCTTTTAGGCTGTATTTTCACCACATTTGCACATTATGTGCATATACTTGCCTACCAACATACTATATATCCTGTGTTTCATTCGGACATGGCCACTTTATGTGAATGTTCGTGTTTTGATGCGTCTTTAGATATACATTGTATCTATCTCTATGTACCATCTTACTGTGTCTGCTTGCATCAATAGGCGGCCTGATTGTCAGGACACGTGGTGCTATATTAGCCTTTCTCTCTAACGTATACTCCCTTGACATACATTTGTCGGCTACATTGCCCATTATTTAAATTTCTAGCTTATCTGTCTACCCTTTTCTCAGTTTATGTATAAATATTGATATTTGGCTATAAACCTGCGGTTTAGGTATACACCTATTAACTGACCGCTTAGCCGTTCTGCTCTGGGGATTTTATTCCTTGTTTGTTTTCACTGTATATTATATGTTCACGTTTTTCAGCGTTTCTATTTAGTATTAAAATTTTAATATTTTTGCTTTTTAACTGTATATGGTATACATTGTAATGTTTTCCCTATACGGCATGTATGGAATATGCACCATGCTCAGCCTCTTTTGGGGATATTAGGATCCCATTACTTCCACTATCCCTCTATTTTTTACTTGAGTGCATCAAATAAGGACTGCTATGACCTCTGGTTACTTTCTATATCTATGTATGTTTAATTATCCCTTTGCACCTAGTCATTTTATTACTATTGTACTATGGTATGAGCGGTGTGTCACCACATAGCAGTTCTAACATTGTGCCTACCTGCTTACAATCTGACGCTGACGCTCATGCTCACCTGCTCAAGCAGGAGATTTTTCTTGTCCTTGCATGAGCTTGTGTGCCTGGTGGGAGGCTTTCGGGAGGCGGGCCTGGAGGCGGATCGGGAGGCAGGGCTAGCGCACCCATCACGGCGCCGACGTCACGGATGCCATTGGCTTCTGGCAGTCACGTGACCGGCACTGCGCTTGCATGAGCGGCAAAATTTAAACTTGCCTGTCTCCGGCATTTCCACACGCCTCCGCACGTCTGCGGAAGCGCTGCCTAAAGCCGCGCTGATTGGGATAATGTTTCCCCTCAGCACGGCTCAGCACGCCTCAGCACGGTCTTTTTGACCATGTCCGAGGCCTAAAACAAAGTAGCAATGGATACTTTTACATGTAGTTGTGCTTAAGTGGTCAGGGGTAAGGCTGAGTCCATAGAAGTGGGTAGAGGTGACAAGGGAGCGGGACACCATGCACATGTAAAAGAGAGATCACAAAAATAGTACAGTACTGTATAGCACAAAAATGATAATCCTATGAAATTCTGCAAAGGTTATACTCACAAGCGATAGGGTGCACTACAGCAGAGGACAAGAACACACCATAGCGCGAACTGTGCAACAATTTAATGAATTAAAAAACACTTCACAAGTGCTAACTTACAAAGTATAAGAAGTTATCAGACAATAAGGAATCAGAGGTACAGGCATATGATGATCTCACCGCCCCTTCCTCTCCAGGAATCGCGATTAGGTTTGGAATGGAGATGCTCCGCCACAGGTGCTCCTAATTGCGGCCGCAAGAAGCAACGAACAGCTCAGCGTCTCTCCTCCACGTGTCTTGGTATCTGCCTCGATTCTTATACTTTGTAAGTGAGCACTTGTGAAGTGTTTTTTAATTCATTAAATTGTGGACTACTGTTCGTGTAATCTTTATGTGTGAAATGCCTTTACTCACTGTCTGCTTGTGAGTATAACCTTTGCAGAATTTCATAGGATTATCATTTTTGTGCTCTTTTTGTGATCTCACTTTTACATGTGCATGGTGTCCCGCTCCCTTGTCACCTCTACCCACTACGTCCCAGGGGAAACGAAGACTTTCCCATTTTGTCTAGGTTGAGTGGGTATCCTTTATTTATTCATTTTAGTTTTATTATATATGTTTATTGCACTTTTTTGGGTTATTTTCTTGTAGTGAGCCCTGGTTACCAGAGGGTGTCACTATTTCACTGTTTTAATTTGGATTATTTCTTTGTGGCACTATCTCCTCTTGAGCGCCAACCCTGGTTATTTTCTTGCTACTGAGTCCATAGAAGGACAGTCAGCGCTGAGCCGTGCGGACGCTCCGTGATGAGTCCCGTCATCCTCAATGGGGATGTCTTGAGAGGGGGCTACCGCAGGTGTGCTGAGGCGCAGGGATTTTCAGTCGATAGCAGAACCTGTTTCTGAGTGCGCTTTCGGCTGAAAACCTCCAATCAGAGCGAAGCAGCGTCAACGTCACAGCGTCGTGACTTCGGCGCTTCGTGGGCTATTGGCCCAGTGACGTCAGTGCCCCGCCTCCCCCCAATCGCGCACGCTGGCTCGTCTGCTAGTTCATGCAATCGCTCCTGATTTTGCAGACGAGCCTCAGCGCGGAGGAGCGCGGCTCTCCCCTCTATGGACGCAGCTTAAGGCACTATCTAAAAAGTAATTTAATATTATTTTCCTTTTTTACTGTATTAATAGATGTCTTTGAGATGGACTCCCAAATGTCTTCCTAAATTCAGGTATCTAAGGTCTCTTCTAGATTAGACTCCCGTTGCTACATGTAAGTGCACTTATCCTCTTCTATAAAACATTAATAACATTGAGATTGTCTGCATATAAACTCAAAAGTGTTCGAACTAGAAGGGGGTTCCGTGCAATGTGATAGCACGTACTGTCATGACTGTGAACATCTGAATAACGCTACTGGGTTCCCCCGAGTATTCTTTAATAAATCCAAAAAGTTTTCATTTGTTCTCCTGTCATCATATCCCTGGCCCGCTAGTAACCTAGATGTTTTCACCATTCAAAATATTATCATTGAAACATGGTGTAAAAGCAGGGTTATTAAATAAGGGAATCTTATTGGTGTTTGTATGTTGTATGTTTATATATAAATTGGACTTATTCCTGTAATTTTAACAAATGATTAAATTGTTGAGTTTATTGCGATGGGACACATCTGCTTTTTGGGGAGCCAAATAATCCATATCTTGTGGCTTAATGTCTGAAGCTTATATATCTAACTGTATATTGATACCTGGTCCCAAAGAAAAAGATGGCTTATTTGTGTGACTTTAAAATAGGACTAGGTACATGGAAGTGACATGCCTAATCTGGTCTGTTACTGTTGCATACGCCTATAATATATATTATCTCTAACTGTGCATGCTATGTCTTGTATATAATGTATACCCTGTTAATTTATGTAACTGTATTTGTAACCATGTACTATTTATCATCTTAACTCTATGCCCAGGACATACTTGAAAACGAGTGGTATCTCTCAATGTATTACTGTAGAGGGAGAAAGGGGGTGGCCCGGTATTAAAGGGGTTGCACCCCATATGGCCATCCCCTGACCTCACCAGAGAGACAAGAGGTTAACTGGACTGCGGTCCAGGGATGAGGTTTGCACCTTGTTGTACCTTGAAAATGTATGTTCCCCTGTTCCCATGTTTCATTATAAGCATGTATTTTAATGTTTTAAAGTGCATTTCTGTATCTCCAGTTCTGGAGGTCGCAGAGAGTTCATATTTGGCCAATATGTGGAGTCACTGTAGGCATTAAAAACTGGCAAAGGTCGACCCACTGAGCCCACCAGAATGGAACTTATTAATATGTGTAGATATTAAAATGTATATGTATTTTATTTTGGATCTGTTCTGAAAATGCAGATGCCATTTGCTAGGCTATTAAGTCATGAAGGGCAGACGGCTGAGTAGCCTAAGCACAGTGATCAAAAAGTAACTGCCTTGATTGTTACCCAATGTCTAGGGATTAAGTATTAGTCAATCAACAAACTCTGCCAGTCTAATTGTTACCTGAGGGCATGGGTTAGTCTGTTAGTCTGTGTCTCCACATTAGAGAGTAGATACAGTTAATTGTTCACCAATAGGATGTGTTCAATGTTAAGAATAGGGTTGCACAGGTATATAAACTGTGTCAACCCTACAGTTTTTAGTTGTGCTGGATTGCTGGAGTTGTGCTTCTGATTCCACCTGGAATGTCACTGGATTGATGGAGAATTGCTATTGGATACTTCTCCATTCCCCAACCCTAAGTAAGTGTTATCTTCTTGCCTGTTAATTGTACTATAGTGATGTGTTCCCCTTTTTTAAGGAATAAATTATATTTTATTATATCTAAGCCTTGTTCAGTTCAACCCAGATATTTGGTGTTCATTATATCTTGTCATAAGCTACCGTGACAATTATTCGGATAACATATTTTATAAATAAATTATGACAGTCAGAGAATCTTTTTATGTCAGAAGGCAAGAGAATGCTCTGTTCCTAGCATGATGGGATTAACTTCTACTAGTAGCAGCTTCCAGGTGTAATTAATTAACCTGAGCTGCAAGGTTTAAAAGCCAGCCTGAGATTAAAGCCAGTGTGTCACACAGAGGATTGAGCGAAGGCTGTCAGCCTGAGAATACATCCAGTGTGTCACACATGAGAGAAGGCTGTCAGCCTGAGAATACATCCAGTGTGTCACACATGAGAGAAGGCTGTCATCCTGAGAATACATCCAGTGTGTCACACATGAGAGTAGTCTGTCATCCTGAGAATACATCTAATGTCTCATACAGAGGTCTGAGCTGTCAGCCTGGAGTCCCAAGACACTGGACGTCTACCTTCAAAAGGAACTGTGCTTGTTGGGTTACTATACCTGTGAGTGTTAAGGACTACCCAAATGAACTTCTGCTAAACATTCTGGTGTTGGACTGGGAATGAGTTTAGCTGGCCAGATAGTTAGAACAGTGATTTAGTTTATTTAATCTCCTGAGTGGAGTAGGTTTTATTCTTTTAATTTGCGGAGGCCCACCCAGCACTTGCGATCACATGACAGCTTCATCATTCCGTCCCCGATCATTGAATGGAAGGAATCATCCCTCTTCCATCTGCCATCACTTCAGCTCACGTCCTGAACTCCATAGGAGCGAGCGCAGGATGCGATTTCTCCTACTACATCATGGGGGCCTCCAGTGTGCCAGAACCCATGACATAGTAGCTACAAGCTACATTCTAGGGCTCTTAAAAGGTTAAAGGGACAGTGTTCCCACAAATTGGTATGTGTTTTAAGACTATGGACAAAATAAACCACAGTGAATTAAACGCCTGATGCAAACTGTGTCTGTTTTCTCACTGATCACCAGTCACCAGGTTGCCAAAGATGTATGCATTTTTCTAGTTCTTGGCTTTTCCTCGAACCAGACAAAAGAGATAGTAGTTTTTTGGAGTTTGTTCATGTTATTAAATTTGACTGGGGTGGGAAAGTGTGAAACAGATATAACATTTTCGTGAAAAGATTCATTATGATAGAATAGATTATTTTAATCCAAACATACAATATTTAGACTACATCTCTAAACCCCAATTAAGGGATTTAAACATATAAGGAAAATTGGTTTCATAGGGCGTGCTGTAGGAATTAGTCATCTTGATATATA
>WSYH01009391.1:0-17924 GCA_036426205.1 Ascaphus truei | reverse complement strand
CTGCTTCCTAGCCGATATGAAGCTGCTCCTGTACCTCGGCACGTGTATCCTCTGCACAGAAGTTAAAACGCAGCTTGCTGCTGTCTTCACAGCAGTGGTGGATTCAATAGGGAAGTTTTGAAAACAATTCTTACAAGTCTCTCACAAGTGTCCAAAACAGCACACAGGATGAAATAAAAACAGACAGGCCAACACATAGACAAAGGCCAATGTAAGCAGATATAAGGCAATAGAATGTTACATCCAACTAGTTTCGTAGTCCCATTTTGGGATCACATCTTGACGTTAAACCACGGTTTATTTACAGAGAAGCAAAAATATCAAAAACTTTTGCTCCTAGTGATGTTTTTTATAAGTAAGAGCAATCTACATCGAAAAAGAACTGCTAGGGCCTAAACCAAAAGGCAACTATATCTGTGGTAATTGCCACGATTGTAAATACCAACATCCTGACAATACACTTTTTATTCACAAGTAACGAAGAAGTTTTAATATTGATGACTTTATTCTATGTACCTCTACACATATTGTATACCTATTGGAATGTGCTGTGGGTATCAATATGTAGGCAGAACCAAACGCAGCCTTAAAGTTCGGATTCAGAACATGTCAGAAATATTAAAATGGTTTTGAAAAACATAGTGTTATCTAGACACTCTCCTGATACACCATAATAAAGATCCGTCAAGTCTCACTTTTAAGGGGATCAGTTGATTCCTGTAAATAAAGAGGAGGGGACAGAGTTAAAACATTGTCTTCTAAAGAACATATTGGATACATAGTTAGATACTATGTCCCCTAAGGGGTTAAATGAGGATGTGGATATTTGGGCACTTTATTGAATCTTTAGCTCACCACCCCTCTGTACCTAGGGGATGTATCATTTATCTCTGTATCTCTGTTTTCTTTCTTTATCCTACGCTTTTTTCTAGTTACATCTTTTTATGCAAGTAATGATGGTGTCTATTTTAAGTCGACTAATATTGTGTTTCTTTTTTCCAGCATGTTTTTAAATATTTATGCTAGGTTTTGTCTATATGTAAGTTTATATAAATAGGTATTGTTTGTTTTTTTTTTTTGTTAATAGTTGTTGTTTTAAAAGTAAACTACACACTTCCCTATCCGCAGACCCATTACCTATTATATGATGATTGGTCTAGCCCTAATTGGTTGACCATAAGGATCTATGTGAGGTAATTTAAGACCTCTGGGTAATGGCCTATTATCCCTGAAGAAGTAGTTAATTCTACGAAACTATTGGATGTACATCTATTGCCTTATATCTGCTTACATTGGCCTTTGTCTATGTGTTGGCCTGTCCTGTTTTTATTTCATCCTGTGTGCTGTTTTGGACACTTGTGAGAGACTTTGTAAGACTGTTCAAACTTCCCTATTGAATCCACCACTGCTGTGAAGACAGCAGCAAGCTGCGTTTTAACTTCTGTGCAGAGGATACACCTGCCGAGGTACAGGAGCAGCTTCATATCGGCTAGGAAGCAGGAGCGATTTCACAGAGCCCCAGTACCAGCTGCTGAACCTGGCTGCATGAAGGGAAATCCCCTTGGGAGTGAAAAGACTGACGTCCTGCCCCAGAATCAACTGAGCTGCAGCAGCAGAGGGAAGCAAGCACCTGAATCTACAGCTAACAGCCGAGTGGTAAACAGTGTGATACACACTACATGCCTTTTACCAACCTTTTTTTATGTACGCAGATATATTACCCCCTTTTTAATTCTATAATATATTGTTGAATTTGCTTCACTATTTGGCGTTGTGCGCTGTTTTCTTTTGTTTCCATTTTCCTACAGATAAAGCATGATTTACTGGCACATTTGTCATTGCGGGTGGTGTATATCCCTCCTCTCCCCCCGCACAATTTTTTGCTGCATTGCGGCCGGGAAATTTTTGTTTTTGCGTTGGTTGCAATACTCCGCAGAAAACATAGTTGGCGTTAGTGTGTCCTCAAAATTTAAAAAACCCAAATCCAATGTAACTCCTCCCTTATTTCCATTCATTTTGTACGATATGATATATGTAATGGTATTTAAATGTAACCCACCACTTATTCCCCTAAAAACTTCAGATGACTTAGAAATATTTTAAAGTATGAAATATTTGTTTTTAGATTACAGTAAATGTCTTTATGAAAAATACAATAATACACATTTCTTCGCTCTTATTCCAAATGTACAATCTTTTTCTTCAATTGGCATCTTCTACGGGCTGGCTGGCGTTTGGACATTTTCACCTGTAAAGAGAAAATATTATATATTGATAATTGAGAAGAAATACAGTAGTGTACTGTGCGAATTACATGTGTGGTACATCATGCGTGTGTTTCTACACACGCAAGTACATTTCTATATATGCGAGTTTCTATGGGACCTGGTTGAAACACATATGCGTGTCATTGAAATTCAGGGTATTGTCACAAAAAAATAGATGCATAAATTGCATAACATTACTTGACAGAATCAATGGATCTTTTTCCTGCACGAACACTGTGTTAATGCTCATCAGCCCTCCAAACCTGCAAAACATGACTGAAAACAAGAATTTAACAATGATTACAATAGTAAATTTTGCATTTTTGATATATCTCTCTATCGTCTCCCTATCGTCTCCCTATCGTCTCCCTATCGTCTCCCTATCGTCTCCCTATCGTCTCCCTATCGTCTCCCTATCGTCTCCCTATCGTCTCCCTATCGTCTCCCTATCATCTCGCTATCATCTCTGAAACAGGGCAAGCAGAAAAATAAAAAATTAAGGTAAAGCGTAGTGCAGACTATCCAAAAATATACAGAAAAAGGAAAAAAGGGACAGGCACTCCTACAGTATATGCAATAAAGTTACATTTATTGAAATTTATTGACTCAATGTTTTTGTCCCCACTCTCACTTTCTTGAGAGAGGTCCCAGTGGGGACTGAAACTTTGAGTCAATAAATGTCACTTTTTTGCATATAGAAGTGCATGTCCCATATATATATAAAAACAAAACTTTAATAAGTGATGCTTTGGGCTCTGAATGAACTCTTGCACGCTCTGTATAGAGTAGGGTACATTTCGGACACATTTTGCTACAACAGATTTTTTTGTACTTTAAGTGCATAGTTTTTTCTTTAATAACGGACCTTATGGCAGATACATATTTTTGGCTGCATATTTGTTTGGTGACAGAAGCGGATAGATATGATTGCAACTCACTAAGGGAATATATTAACTCAATGAAAGTACCTTGCGCAGGAGAAAGGCGAGTTGGCTAGTTTAGCCGCGTGTATTAACCCTGGTTGCATATCTAAGTCACGTACTCACAAGTGTGCTGTTCGTGACAGATGGTATATTGTGACGGATTGAGGGGAGATATTGTTCATTTGAGGGACCTTTGCGGAAGGTAAAAAGTGGGTCCGCTATATAGCTGTGTATTAACCCTTGTCCCATACACAAGTCACGTGCTCACAGGTATGTGACAGTGATGTCACAAGAAGAGTCTCCACTCCCAGCTTCACAGGACGGATTTTCCTTTTCTCGTTGCCAGGTTATTCAGTAATTGTACCGAATAGATTAGAGATTAAGTCCGTGAAAGAAGAACCAAACACTGAGGATCATCTGACCTCAATAAAGAGAGAAATGGTTAAACGAGCTAGAGAAGGAGGGATGGGGGGGATTGAACAATAGGTGAAGGAGGGTGTGAATTGAGTGGAGAAGTAGTTGGGATTGAACGAGAGGGGAGGAGGGAGAATTGAGCGAGAGTAGTAGAGAAGGGGGGAATTGAGTGTTAGGAATGGGAAGGGGTGAAGGGGGTAGGAAGAGTAACGAATTAAGGGGGAGGAGGAGGAGCGGGGAATTGAGTGAGAGGAGGATAAGGGGGATTTAGGAGGAGGGGGGTAATTGAGGGAAGCGTGAATTGAGTGAGGAGGTGGGGTGGAATTAGGAGAGGGTAATTAAGTAAGGAGGTTTGAGGGGGAAATGAGTGAGATGGGGGAATAAAATAAGGAAAAGTTGGAGGGATTGAGTAAGATGGTGGGGAATTGAGTGAGCGGAATAGGGGGAATTGAGCGAAAGGAGGAGGGGGGTAATTGAGCGAGAGGAAAAGGGTCAGGGAGGGAATTGAGGAGGAGGGGGGATCTAGTGAGTGGTAGAGGGTGGGAAATTGAGTGAAAGAAGTGGGGGAATGAGTGAAATTGGAGAGGTATTGAGTAAGAGGAGGGGCAAGTGAGTGAGAGGAGAAGAGGAGATTGTTTGAGAATTGGAGGTGGCTGGACTGAGTATGAGTGGAGGAATTGAGTGAGAGGAGGAGGGTTGAATTGAGGAGGAGGATTGGGAAATTGAGTGAGAGAAAGATGAGGGAATTGAGTGAGAGGAAGAGGTCATGGAATTGCGTTGGAGGAGGAGGTCGCAGAATTGAGTGAGAGGGGGTAGTGGGGGAATTTAGCAAGGTGGATGGGGAAAGGAATTGAGCAATAGTGGTGGAGGGGGAGAATTTAGTAGGGCGGAAAATTGAGTGAAAGGAAGAAAGTGGGGAATAAATAAGTGGAGAAGGAGGGGAATTAAGTGGAGATTTGGTAGGGAAGATTGAGATTGTGAGGATTCGGGGGTCACGACGGCCGCAGCGTGACCTCCCCTCACCTCATGTTGCGCCTGCTGCTGCAGGGCATCCCCCTCGCCGGTCCCGTCCGGTCCCCGTGGTTGGGGGACTCCCTCCTCGTCCCCGGCGGGCGGCCGCTGTTCCGCAGGCGGCTGGAGCTATGGCGGCTGCTGCTGCTCATGGGCGCGCTCCCCCTCATTACGGAGCGCGCGCCGGATCTAGTTAATTTATTCACTGCTCCTGCAGTGAGGCCCCGCCCCCAAAACACACAGCCTACAATCATGCCCTAAGACTGCTCACCTGCATTCTTCTCTAGGCAGCCTATCCAGGAAACTCCATACACTCCTCCAGGTCTGCCTCCTCTTCCTATTCGCCAGCCGCACTATATAATGCCTGTCTTGCCATTCCCACATCGCTCGACATAGTCTCTGCTTACGGACGTCTACTCTGGCTCTCCCTTTGCTCTTCGTTTATTCAGGTTGTGACCCGGCTTGGTGGACGTTCCTCTCTGGCTCTGGACCCCGGCTCCCACTTGACCTTGCAGCTTCTCTCATCCCTCGACTACAGCTTGGACCTCGACCTCCCGGATCTCTCTCTCCCTGACCTTGGCTAACGGCAACGACTTCGTCTCTTCTGTACCGGTACCGGCAAGTATTGCTACACCTATTCACACCCGGCCTGGCAACGCCAAAACACCACACTCCGGACACGCTCCTTCTGCTGCGGGTGCGTGCACATATACGTCCCCACTTCAGTATAAGGGACGAGTCTGGTCTGTGGGCAGCACCGGCGTAACAGAGGTAAAGGTGGAGAATTGAGTGAGAGGAGGATGGGAGGTATTGAATGAGAGGAGGAGGTGGTAGAATTGAGTGAGAGTAGAAAATGTAGGAGGAGGAAAGGAGGTTGAGTGTGAGGATATTGGGGAATTAATCTGGAGGGGGAGGGAATTGAGTGAGGAGGAGGAGGGGAATTGAGAAAGAGGTGATAGAGAGTTGGGGGGGATTTTGTGAGTGTAACAGGGTGGGAAATTGAGTGAGATGAGGATGAGGGGTGGGGGGAGCATTGAGCAAGAGTGGAGGAGTACAACGCTGCTCATCTCAAGACCGTAAGCCGGCTTGCAAGGCTGAGGTAGGATATCAAATCACCGACCTGAACTGTGAGATAATCCTGAACTGAGTATAGCTTACTCAGGGTCAGGCTGGGATAAAGGCAGGCAGCAAAGGTGCAGATTCGGGGTCACAGGCTGATGTCAAGGCAGGCGGCAAATGTGCTGAGTCATGGTCAAAAGGTAGAGATCACAGATGGGTGCAAACAAACAGGAATGCTAAAGTCTAACAGGAACAAACATGAAACCATGTTCTGGCAACTTCCTTGAGGAAATCCAGCCTATATATAGGTAGGTTGCTAGTAGCTAAGATGGCCAGTGCAACCTCAGTGTGGGTGAAAGCACAAGATCTAAGCACAGGAATTGGAACATGCACGCATGATTGGACACCGACCACGCCGAAGCCTCACAATCGTCGCCCCCCCTTCAGGATCAACTTCTGGGTGGTACAAGATGGACTTTGATGGGAATCTCTGATAGAACCTCCTCACCAGTGAGCAGGGGTCATGAACATCCTCGAAAACCACATAAGAGTGTTCCTCTGGACCGTAGCCCTTCCAGTGGTCTAGATACTGAAGTCTTCCTCGGGATCCCCTGGAATTGATGATCTTTTTTTTTTTTAACAAAAATTCTTCTTGACCATCTATCAGGAGTGGATTTGGGGGAGTATCGATAGCAGGGGAAAAGGAATTCTGGGCCACTGGTTCAAGATGGGAGACACGAAAGACTGGGTATATGCGGAGAGTTGCTAGAAGCTCTAATTCGACAGCCACTGGGTTAACTTGTTTGATAATTTTGCATGGTCCTATGTATTTGGCACCAAGTTTGGCGGAAGGTGTCCACAACTGGATATTTCTTGTTGATAGCCAAACCTCGTCACCTACTTGGAAAGACGGCAGTGATTGCCTATGCTCGTCACCGTGGAATTTCTGTTGAAGGGCAGCTTTCCGCAAGGCAGCATGGATTCCCTTCCAGCAATCTTGACTTTCCTGAAACTTGAAATCCACAGTGGGGACTCCAGAAGGTGTAACCGAGGTTGGGAGGACTGAAGAATGATATTTATAAGCACAGAAAAAAGGGAGATTCTTGGGTGGTATCGTTAACGAATTGGGGCAAACGCATCCCAGGGAAGCAGGTCTGCCCAGTCGTCCTGATCGTCCGAAACAACATTGGAGATATTGCTCAATGATTGGTTGGTCCTATCTGTGAGACCGTTGTACTGTGGGTGATAGGCAGAGGAAAAGTGGAGGATTATTCCCCATTTTGTGACAAAAGGCCCTCAAATTTTGATACAAACCTGCAAGCCTCGTTTGGAGACTATGACCATAGGAAATCTATGCAGGTGAAGAATCTCCTCGAGGAAGATGTCTGCAAGTACAGCAGCAGTGGGTAGATTCTTGAGTGAATCTAAATGAGCCTGCCGCATGAAATGGTGGACAATCACCAGTATGGTGGTCATGCCTTTAGATGTTGGCAGTTCCACAATAAAATCCATTGCTAAGTATATCCAGGGACAATCAAGAACTGGCAGGGGTGTGAGTAGGCCTCAGGGGAGGGCATGAGGTAGCTTTGTCATGGTAGACCAGGTCTTTTAACACATTTACAGTTGAGAAAAAGAAAGTACACCCTCTTTGAATTCTATGGTTTTACATATCAGGACATAACAATCATCTGTTCCTTAGCAGGTCTTAAAATGAGGTGAATACAACCTCAAATGAACAACAACACATGACTCTTGATAAAGTCAATTAGACGAAACCCGTAGAGTTATGTGATCAAGTTCCTATGGCCTATATATATATATATAATATATATATATATATATATATATATATATATATATATATATCTACATTTAATTTACTGTAAGAGCTGCGAGAAACTAATTTCAGGTCTTTGGGAACATCCACAAATGTTATTGGGACCACTAGATATCCAGGTGCATCAATTTTAAAGCCATGAGTAAAGAGAACATTTTGTTAAGTAAGTAGTGATAAGTAGATTCTGAAAAGTATTTTGTATTAGTAATTTGATTTACAGATAGACAAAACTCAAATGTTTTCATTTTGTTTTCTTCTCTTAGAGAACTGCCTGAATGATGAGCAGAACTGGTGCCCTGATATGTCCAGAAGCTGGTCGATTTCTCGCAGTCCAGAAGTGCTAAAAACTAAGGATTCCTGTCACATATTGGACATGTGCAAGGAACCAGTGCCATATAATGGTGAATTTACAGGCCTTGTACAGCACGCAGGACAGACTGACTCTAAGTATGGGTTAAGCAAAAGATATGAGCGAGATTCAAGAAGAAGCCGCGATGCTCAGCTTTTTGTCTGTTGTAAGTGTGGGAAAAGTTTCACACTGGATAGGGACCTGCTCACACACATCTGTGTCCACACTAGCGAGCAACTCTTTACCTGTACAGACTGTGGGAAAAGTTTTTTATTGGAGCGGAAACTTCTTTCACACCAGAAGATTCACTCAGTGGAAAAAACTTTCACATGTACAGAGTGTGGGAAAAGCTTTTCACAGAAGAGCAGCCTCCTCATACATGAGAGGATTCACAAAGGGGAGAAACCTTTCACGTGTGCAGAGTGTGGGAAAAACTTTTCACAAAAGAGCCACCTCCTCATGCACCAGATGATTCACACAGGGTTGAAATCTTTCACATGTACAGAATGTGGGAAACAATTCAGTACTCAGAGCCACCTCCACCAACACGAGAAGATTCACACAGGGAAGAAACCTTTTACATGTACAGAGTGTGGGAAAAGTTTTTCACTGAAGAGCAGCCTCTTCATACATGAGAGGATTCACACAGGGGAGAAACCTTTCAGATGTACAGAGTGTGGGAAAAGTTTTTCACTGAAGAGTAGCCTTATCATACATGAGAGGACTCACACAGGGGAGAAACCTTTCTCCTGTACGGAGTGTGCAAAAACCTTTTCACAGAAGAGCAGCCTCCGCTTACACCAGATGATTCACACAGGGATGAAACCTTTCACATGTACAGAGTGTGGTAAAAGCTTTTCACAGAAGAGCCACCTCCGCCAACATGAGAGGATTCACACAGGGGAGAAACCTTTAATATGTAAAGAGTGTGGGAAAAAATTCAATTCTCAGAGCCACCTCCGCCAACACGTGATGATTCACACAGGGAAGAAACCTTTCACTTGTACAGAATGTGGAAAGAGCTTTTCGCTGAAGAGAAGCCTCCTCATACATGAGAGGATTCACACAGGGGAGAAACCTTTCCCATGTACAGAGTGTGGGAAAAGCTTTTCACTGAAGTGCAGCCTCATCATACATGAGAGAATTCACACAGGCGAGAAGCCTTTCACATGTACAGAGTGTGAGAAAACATTTTCTTGTAATAATAACCTCTTCATACACAAGAAAATTCACAAAGGGAAGAAACCTTTCACATGTATAGAGTGTGGGAAACAATTCAGTGCTCAGAGCCACCTCCACAAACACGAGATGGTGCACACAGGGGAGAAACCTTTCACATGTACAGAGTGTGGGAAAAGCTTTTCACATAAGAGCAGCCTTATCACACACCATAGGATTCATACAGGTGAGAATTAATGTGCTTGTTCAGAGTAAGAATTGACAAGTAGCATAGCAATACCATGTTGCTAAAAATGGATGGGAACCTTAATACTTACCATTATTTTTTACCATGTTGTACCGATATGCTGGCTGCAGAGAGCTGTGGGGATGGGTTTATCAGAGAGAGGAGTAGAGGTGAGTTTGGCAGAGAGTGAGGAGGGGGAGGGTCTTGCAGAGAGGATTGAGGTGGTTCTGTCGGAGAGGAGGGGAACGGGTCTGAAAGCTTCATGACTGTCATATGCTGCAGCTTCAAGGAATCCTCCTGCTGGTAATCTCACCCCTTCCTCCCGTCCCACATGCCTCTTATCCCCTCCCCCCCCCCTCTCTGACTCAATCCAAAGAGGGAATTGGGTCCTAAATTAAAGGCAGGAATGAGATAGAACAAGGCCTATACTAATTCAACCCCTGAGATACAAATATAAGGAACTTATAATGCAGTCTGAAAGAAAGGCAGAACCTCTACACCAGGGGTGCGCGAGATTTTTTTGGGGTGGCGCGGGTGGTTGCAGAGATCCCGCACTCATCCCCAAGGCATTTCGATTAAATGCTGGGGGACTGGGCAAGGCCTCTGCAACCTTTACTTATCGAGATTCAGCCGGCACAGGATGCATCCCCATGGCAACGCAGCGTCATGTGATGTCATTCCACATGACCCCACGGCATCATTTGATGCCGTGTTGCCATGGCAAGGTGACGTCAAATGACGCGGCGGGTCACATGACCCCGCAACGCTTTTGATGCCGAACAGAGGTAAGGGGGGGGGCGCGAGAACGGAGGAGAGCAGGCAGGGGGCACAGCAAGAAAACTTTGCGCACCCCTGCTCTACACTACAGGAAAATAAGATTCTTCAAAGACCACAGCACAGGGACTATGAGAAAAAGATGCAAACTCGTGAAATGGAGAGATGATATTCAAAAAAATACGTTTGAAAGTCTTCATATGGTACCTTGTTAAAAGTATGGTTCTGGAAATTCTGAATTCTTTGTGGCGGAGGACAAATTATTTCTTGAATCTAAGATTCGGGTGCAGGACTTTCCACGAGATCAGTCTGAATATCAAAGATTGCATATACTGACTGATCTGTGTTGTTGATTTGAAGTGCTGGTTGTTTAAAGTGTGTGCAGTTAGAACCAGAAGCAGTTTGAACAAGGAAGTGGTTAAACAAGGTATAGTTTATTGAATTACAGTTTACTGTTAGTACTTATAAACTTCATAGTTGCTAGAATGAGCAGGATTGAAAATGCCACTAAATGCACATCTTGCCACATGTATGTGCACTTGGAGCAGCTGTTCCAAGGAGCATACCGCTGTGAGAGGTGTGAGCGGGTGGTCTCTTTAGAGTCAAAAATTGCTGATCTGAAGAGGCAACTTGCAATATTGAGGGACATTGGCAATCTTGAAAGTGATTTAGAGCTCACTGAGCAGGCCCTTGCTTCGACTAGTGGGGCAGATGGTGGGGCTGTTAGTGAGAAGCAGGTAGGTAGCTGGGTGACAGTTAGAAGGGGAAGCAGGGGCAATAGGGAGAGGCAGGTCATTTCTGAGCTGACACATCCCAATAGATTTGGCATATTGAGTGAAGATATTGGGAATGTCAGGGCAGAAATGGCAAGGCTGGGGGAAACTAATTCCTCTAGCAGCCAGGGGAATAGTTCCTCCAGCACAGTGGGGACTCAGGATGCTCAGATACAAAGAAAGATTGTGGTGGTAAGGGACTCCATTATTAGGAAGGTAGATAGGGCAATCTGTTGCCGTGAGCGCATGAACCGAACAGTTTGTTGTCTCCCGGCTGCTCAGGTTCGGCACATTGCGAATCTGGTAGACAGATTGTTGGGGGGGGAAGGGGTTTGAGGGGGGCTGGGATTGACCCGGCGGTCTTGGTACACGTTGGCACCAATGACAAAGTTAGAGAAAGATGGAGGGTCCTAAAAAAATATTACAGGGATCTAGGACAAAAGCTTAAGGCAAGGGCCTCCAAGGTAGTATTTTCTGAAATACTACCAGTGCCATGCGCTACCACAGGGAGACAGTCAGAGATCAGGGAGGTTAATGCATGGCTAAGAAAGTGGTGCAGGAAGGAGGGGTTTGGGTTTTTAGAGCACTGGGACTCCTTTTCTGAGAGGTGCCATATATATTCTAGGGACGGATTGCACCTCAATGAAGAGGGATCTTCTGTGCTAGGGGGGAGAATGCTAAAAAGGTTGGAGGAGATTTTAAACTAGGATGGAGGGGGGAGGGGAATGAAACAGATAATGAACTAAATGGAATAGAGGAGGATAGAAGATGGTATGGAGGTAGAATGTGGGCAAGTGTGAGTTTGACAAGCAGTGAGACACCTATAGTAAATACAAATAATATTAGAAAACTTCTAAAGACTAAACCGAGTGGGCGCAGAAAGGAAGGAGCAGATAAGATAATAGTACAGGCTAAAAAAACTTAAATGCATGCTTGCTAATGCAAGAAGCCTGACAGATAAAATGGGGGAGCTTGAATTAATAGCTGCAAGGGAGCAGTATGATATCATAGGCATTACTGAAACATGGTGGGATGAAACTCATGACTGGACAGTTAATTTAGAGGGTTATTCCCTTTTTCGGAAGGATCGAACAAATAGAAGGGGAGGTGGAGTATGTTTATATGTTAAACCGGATCTAAAACCTATTATAAGGGATGATGTCTATGAAGGGAATTATAAAAATGTAGAGACTTTGTGGGTAGAAATTAGCAGTTGAGGTAAAAGTATAAAGAAAATGTTTGTGGGAATATGCTATAAACCACCAAATATCTGTGAGATTGAGGAAGCTAAAATACTTTTGCAAATGGAGAAGGCATCAAAACTGGGTCATGTTTGCATACTGGGGGATTTTAATTATCCAGACATAGACTGGGGCAATGAGATTAGCATTACAACAAAAGGAAACAGGTTTTTGGGGGTGCTTAAAGACAATTATATGACCCAAATTATTGAGGAACCAACCAGGAGAGGGGCAGTTCTGGATTTGGTCATATCAAACAATGTAGAAGTAATAACAAATATTCAAGTTCTTGAACATTTGGGTAACAGTGATCATAACATGGTCTCATTTGAAATAAATGATCAAAAAACAGATTACTTGGGTTCAACAAAGACCTTAAACTGTAGAAAAAGCAGATTTTAATAAACTGAGGTCTAATCTACATGTAATACACTGGGATGATGTTTTTGCAGGGAAACTATTCCCTATTTCTGCAATCACCTGCCTCCTGTGCAGCTCTGGCCTGATTGTGATATTTAGTGACTGCCCCGCCCTCAGGAAGTTGCTGGACATAGACTTTGCAATCCAAGTTACAAGTACTGTGCTTGTCAGAGACACTCTGTTTGGCCTGCTAGGACCCCTTGTGCCTTGTATCCTGCACCTAGTCCCCTGCTGCCTAGGGCTTCTTGCATAGTAGCCTCGGCGCTGCTTCCTTGTTCCTGGCAGACTTCATCACGCTGAAGCGGCTATGCTGGTTTCCCCAGTGTTTCCTGTGGCGTGTTTGCACCTCTGGTTCCTGCTTCCTCCAAATGGAGTTTGCTCCTGTCCGGAAGTCCCTGTACTGAAGCTTCTGGTTCCTGTGACTCCTGGCCTTTTCCTGACGCGCTGCAGAAGCTTCGCTGAAGCTTCTCGGCTGCAGTGGCTTCTCTCAAGGTTCTATCCTCCTACGCTGGAATACCTTCACCCAAGATTTTCTGTTGATGACCTCGGCTGGTTTCCTCGACCACCGCTCCTGTGCCGCCTGCCTTGACCCCTGCCTGGATAACGTTAACCCTGCTTTCTCCAATCCTGACCTAGCTATGTCTGACCATGGAATCCGCACTCCGGACCTGACTCTGTGGCCGAAGGTCGGTTCTTATACATCCCCACCTCAGCCCCGCGGTCCGGTACCAGTTTGTGGCAAGCACGTACGTAACAGTAAGGTAATAGAATCAGAGCAGGATGTAATTTCTCTTCAGAAGGACTTGGAGAGACTGGAAACTTGGGCAGGTAAATGGCAGATGAGGTTTAATACAGATAAATGTAAGGTTATGCATTTGGGATGCAAGAATAAAAAGTCGACTTACAAATTAAATGGGGATATATTGGGGGAATCCTTGATGGAGAAGGATTTAGGAGTGCTTGTAGATAGCAGGCTTAGCAATAGGGCCCAAAGTCATGAAGTAGCTGCAAAGGCAAACAAGATCTTATCTTGCATCAAACGGGCAATGGATGGAAGGGAAGTAAACATAATTATGCCCCTTTACAAAGCATTAGTAAGACCACACCTTGAATATGGAGTACAATTTTGGGCACCAATCCTAAGAAAAGACATTATGGAACTAGAGAGAGTGCAGAGAAGAGCCACCAAATTAATACAGGGGATGGACAATCTAACTTATGAGGAGAGGCTAGCTAAATTAGATTTATTTACATTAGAGAAGAGGCGTCTAAGAGGGTATATGATAACTATATACAAATATATTGGGGACAAGGAGCTTTCAAAATAACTATTCATCTAAAGTATAAAGGACACGGGCCATCCCTTAAGGTTGGAGGAAAGGAGATTTCACCAGCAACAAAGGAAAGGGTTCTTTACAGTAAGGGCAGTTAAAATGTGGAATTCATTAACCATGGAGACGGTGATGGCAGATACAATAGATTTGTTCAAAAAAAGGTTGGACATCTTTTTAGATAGGAAAGGTATACAGGGATATACCAAATAAGTATACATGGGAAGGATGTTGATCCAGGGATTAATCCGATTGCCAATTCTTGGAGTCAGGAAGGAATTAATTTTTCCCCTTAATGGGGTTTTTTGTTTGCCTTCCTCTGGATCAATAAGTAAGTATAGATATAGGATAAAGTATCTGTTGTCTAAATTTAGCATAGGTTGAACTTGATGGACCTACGTCTTTTTTCAACCTCATCTACTATGTAACTATGTAAAGATGAACTATCCTAATTAAGGTTGCATTCAAAGTCTAAATAAGACCCAGCTTCCTCATACATTAAAAACTTTAAATCCATATATTTTTTAAATGTATTCCAAGTTTCAGAAAATCTAGCTGTCACTGGAGACCATACTTTTAACACCATTTATATATTACCGGGATCATACATTAGGCAAAGCAAGATAGTAAAAACAAATTGTATTTTATTTAGGTAAACGCACGTACAACAAGAAGAATTACACAAGAAAGTTAAAAATATACTTACTGAGGGAAAATCCAGTCTTTCCTAGGCTCAGGACACCCGCTTGGATGAGCTTACCCTGACCGGGATATACACCTGGTTATCCTGGTCCTCTATTCGGCTTGCAATCCCAGCCGCGACCGCTACGTTCAATTCTCAGAACTTGGACCTCGTGTCTGACTTGGTCTTTGCGAGGCAGACTTTCCTAGCTTCAAAACGAAGCCGGCTGCTCTGCTATTTCAAGCAGAGCAACTTTGAAAAGCCCGCATTAACTTCATTGACACAACTCACTAGATGATCTTGTTCTCTGCCTTGGCCATCTCCATACATACACTCCGCTAAGCTATCTTTAGCATGGAGGTAGGAAGAGCGAACAATCAGAGTGGGAACCCTATCCCACTAGCCAATAGAAACGGGCTCGTTTCTTGGCTGACATCAGAGGCGGGGGCATGTCAAGCCGGCTCGGGATGCCCCATGGTGGGACATATGAATCGACCAATGGGAAATGCGCCAACATTCTGCTGCTTCCCATGGTCAACCCATTGCTACCTACTGGCAGGCTCCACTAAGTGGCAGATCAGAGTGTCCTCCCTGCAAGGGGTCTCTGTTCTCTGGACTCAGTACTCTGCCCTGACCCATCCACTTAGCACCCCGACACCTCTCAACATCCCGTCTCCTCTTTGAACTACGGACTCTATGCAGACTTGTTGGCACCTTAAGTAGATGCACTGGCGGACTGCATAGAGCCTTATAAGAAATGTATAAAACATTTGAATACATGGGGGACCTTGGGGAGACTCATGACAGTAAGGGAAATAGGACTGAGATATCCGAGTGCGGAAACCAGGAGTCTGGAGGACACTGGCCAGCCCCGGTGTAATTCCACCCGCGTACCGGCAAATAATGCCTGCTCGTTGGGTAGAATTAAGGTAATAACGGTAGCTCCGGCCCCCGAACTCCTGCAACAAAATAATTGCATTCTTACCCAAATATCTCACCGAAAACTTACTTGGGAAAAGGGAACGTGGAACAGCAGGGGTCACTTTAACTTTTCATGTAATAATACCTGGCCCCTGGCTTATAGTGCTAGGTAGCTGCCAGGGGCCCAAGGGTAACCAGAGGGCTTAACCTTTATTATATAGCCTAAAAGTATAAATGGGATAGTGACAGTTTACAATTCGTAAAGCAATTGAATCAGCCTATTCCCCTATTTCTCCTCCCTAATGATTATAATACTCAAAGTGTATGTTAAGAGTGCATTTCATAGGTGTACGGGAGGTATCTTTCCTTACACAGCTATTTCTTACCAATAATAGTGAATCCCAAAAAAATACATGCGCTTACCTATTGTGTAAAAAAAAATCTTTTTAGCTCGAAGGGAAAAACCTGAGAACTCGAAGTCTCTACATTTGTAGAGAACATACCACCACCTAAACTATCAAAGGAACAGAAATATTGTTTAAATATGGTAAATACATTTCCAGAAACTAGGATAGCAATTAACTTCCTTAAAGTGGATAAACAATTGGACCAGGCTGTTTTCCTATTGAACATTATAAGATTTTAAGGTATGGTAAGGGAAACTCCCTTATTGGGTGCTCCTAATACTTTTTAGTGGTGCTGTGGAGCAATCAATGTCCTCATAATATGAGCAGGGTTCCAGTCCCCTAATAAGTATAATAAACAGTCTTAAACATTTCAGGTGTCCCAACACTTATAAATAAAGATGATGTGTGGTAGCGAGCTCCAACATATCGAGGAAAAAACCTTCTAACCTGTCCGGTGAGCTTCTACTCCATCCGGCGGTCCCTCTCTGAGCGGGTTTCCAAATTCTCCCGTGGCTTCACGTATCCTCCACACTTCAGAACGTCCTGTGTATAAAGTGTATACTTACACTACCGACTAATTCCTCCGGTGTGTTTCTTGTTGGGGGTGGACTCTGCTCCGTGGCGTGCATCCATCCCAATCGAAAATCATAGGTACAGCAGTGGGAAATGAGCACCGCAATCAGGATCAGCATGCTGGAGGCAAAGTGCAATTCAAAAAAAACTTTATTGTGGCATAAAGGGCCAAAGATAAAATTACATGAGAATCTTCTGACGCGTTTCGTCCGCAGGGGGACTTTATCAAAGAGTGATAAATCCCCCTGCGGACGAAATGCGCAGGGATCCTCCTCAATAATTTTATCTTGGGCCTTTATGCCGCATAAAGTTTCTTTTTTGAAATAGCACTTTGCCTCCAGCCTGATCCTGATTGCGGTGCTCATTTCCCACTGCTGTAATTATAAGATTTTAGTTAAGGTGTTTGGCAAACCTTTTTGTAAGTTTTTCAATAAGTCAAGACAATGACACACCCTTTGTCCAACCATGAGACAGGCCACTATAACCCTATCCATAAAGAATGGAGTGTAAGAACAGACTGCGCAAACACCAGACCAATAACGTTACTACAGATAGAGAAGACATGTTGCTAGGATTTTACTTAGATTAGAATATATGATGCCACAATTGGTTCAGAAAGATCCGTTTGGATTCATATCCCATAGGCAGAGATTTCATAACATTGAAGGGTAGTTAACATAATTAATGTATTAGCTAATACCACGGATCGGCCATCCATGTTATCACTAGATGCTGAGAAGGCGTTTGACAGTGAATCGAGGTTCCTGTTTAAGGGACAAAATATATTTAAACTAGCAAATGGCTTTTATAACTGGTTAGGGCCTTACATGATTCCCCAAGGGCTTATATCTTATCCATTTATATCCATAAAGAATGGAGTGTAAGAACAGACTGCGCAAACTACAGACCAATAACGTTACTACAGATAGAGAACTGTTTGCTAGAGTTTTACTTAGATTAGAATATATATGCCACAATTGTTCAGAAAGATATCCGTTTGGATTCATATCCCATAGGCAGAGATTTCATAACATTAGAAGGGTAGTTAACATAATTAATGTATTAGCTAATACCACGGATCGGCCATCATTGTATCACTAATGCTGAACAGGCTTTGACAGTGAATCGAGGTTCCTGTTTAAGGGACAAAATATATTTAAACTAGCAAATGGCTTTTATAACTGGTTAGGGCCTTACATGATTCCCCAAGGGCTTATATCTTGAATAATAGCCCGAATACAGAACAGTTCTATATTCATTTGGGAATGAGTGCCCTTTATCACCCCCTGCCCCTCACCTCCCACTCTTAGGCTGCGCTTATAGTGCCGGCGATGCGACGTCGCGTCAAAACAAATGCATTGAATCCGTCGCATGCGCTTATAGTAGGCGCGATGGAGCGACCTGAATCTCTGTAGTCAGTAGAATTTGATTTCTACAGCGACGGACTCACCATGTGACAGACTATAAACCAATTAAGATAGCTTCTGATGCAGGGAGAGGGGGGATATGTGTGTGTGTGTGTGTGTGTGTGTGTGTG
>WSYH01009390.1:0-26116 GCA_036426205.1 Ascaphus truei | reverse complement strand
CCCCTGCTGATGACTCCTGCTGTTTACCTCCCTGCAGCCCACCTGCACTCCGCTCCCACCTAGGCAATCCTAACCCAGACACTGGAACTACCTGAGTGCACCTTCCTCCCTGACCTTGTCTCCCCCTTACCAGGGATGAGCTCAGGGGCACCTCTCCAGATGCAACCGCCTTAGCTCTTGGCTGGCAGGTATCCCTGGGGTGGCACAAGCCTGCCACTGCCCATGATACCCTCAGCCCATAGCCAGGCTGCAACAGAGGGTTGCTGATCTGAGAGACCCCCTGAGGCTCTGCCAGGGTAATGGGAAACTCTAGCTGCCATACCCGCTGCTTTCCCTCCCCGGCTACCACTAGCCCTTCTTCTCCCACTGAGATCTGCTGCTGGCTACCTACCTGCAGCCCTCCCTCACTCCACTTCTCCCTAGCTATTCCTAACCTGGACCCTCCGCCAAACAATGTGAAACACCCACCTCCCGCACACCCCGACCCTCCCCCCAAATAAAATTGCCGCCGGCAGGATGCCGGAATGGCGGCTTCTTCTCCGCCGCCGCCGCCGGTACTCCGTCGGGATCCGATGGATGGCCGCCGCTGTTGCCGATGCAGCCCGGCCAGGTTCTCCAGAGTCCTCACGCGAAGGGTTGTCGCCCTGGCTGGGCGGGAGCCATCAGAGGATGCCGCTAACTGGGTCATCTTTTCCACAGCTCGTGAGCGCTGGCCCTGAGGGACTTCTTCGCCCGACCGTGCACGGTCCGGGTACCGGGCATTGTTGTGGCCCGCTTGTTGACAGTGATAGCGCCGTGGCGCCTGCCGGAGCTCCTCCGCCGCCGGTGGACTACCCCCCGCAAGGGGCTGCTGAGTCCAGAGCGGAGATGCTCGATCGCCGGGCTCATGCCGGAGCTTCTCTGCCACCGGTGGACTACCCCCCGCAAGGGGCTGCTGAGTCCAGAGCGGAGTTGCTCGAGCGCCGGGTTCTGGGAGGGGGTAAGCGGGTCGGTGCGGCACCAACGCCATGAACTGGGTCCACTTCGCCGGGAACCACGTCTTGCCCAACGCACACACCAGTGCTAGCTCTTTCATGGAAAATGGACGGGCCGCCGCAACGGCCGTTACCTCTCCTGGTGCAAGACTTCCGTGGTCTCCGAGACCACCCGCTCCCTCCCCAAGTCTCTGCCGTCCCGGAGCTGGGTCCATTCCCTGCTCTCCGGGCGGTTTGATGGTTATGGCGGCTGCAGCGGTGTTTCTTTGCTCAGCCGGCCGGGTTTCATGCTCACCAATCGCCGCCTCTCTCTCAGCCTTGCCGGCTGCTGGTCCCCGCGCCGACTTGATGCACTCCTCCGGTCTCAGTGCCCGGCTCCAGTCACACGGATGGCCAGCACTTTGGTTCTGGAGGCAATGCTTCTCACAAGTAGGGGAACAGTGAGGAGGTGCCATATCTTGTGTTATATGTTGTACACTGTGTGTTCAATATCTTTAGTCCCAGGAACTCGCAATTCACCCGAGTTCCAACTGTATTACAGAGTCCCGCAGTAAACTGTAATACAGGTTCAGTTCAATCCCCCCGCTGCCACCAGTTAATTATATGCTTGTCACGGTAACTAATGACAAGATATAATTTACACCAAAATACCTGGGTTGAACTGAACACGACTAGATATGATAAAATATAATTTATTCCTTGAAAAAGGTGAACACACGAGATATACAAATAACAGGCAAAATATAGACACTTACTTAAAGTTGGAATGATGAAATAGTCAGCAATCTTGACTAGCAGTTCATACAGCAATCTTGGAAATCACAAAGACACAGAATATAGGATGGACACTGGTTTATATGTAATTCCAGTCCTATACCTTATCATTGAGTGCAGGCCATTGGAGAACAATTACCAGCACCCAATCTCTCCTTGCCACCTCACCTGAGGGGCACCGTAATACCTGCCCACTGGGTGGGTAATATTCTAAACAGGGGGCTTATTTCCTCAGCCCCCCTCCCACAAGACTGGCGTCATCAAGTCTGGCCTTGCCAGGATACCCTTTGTTCAAGGTGTGAATTACAACACTTAATACCAATCACCCATGTCCTGCATTCCTTTGTGTTCGCATCCACAAGCAGGGTGGGGGAGTCTTTGATCAAGTGTTTATGATCGACCATTTGTCTCCCATCCTGAGCATTAGCATCACAGGTGGGTTCTGCGTTCTCAGAGCAGACCCAAAATACCATACACAGTTTAATATCTTCACATATTAATAGGTTCCGTTCTGGTGGGCCCAGTGGGTCGAAACCTGCCAGTTTTTTATGCCGACAGTGACTCTACACAGTGTCCAAGTTTCAACACTCTGCGACCTCCAGAACTGGAGATACATAAACACCTTTTAAAATACAGGATTCGTCCCTTTAAAAATGTATCTCTGCTTTTCACTCATTCCCCATTGAAAACAACGGGGTCCGCCGCCATAGGCTTTAATGGAGCAACTCCGTCGTTGCAGTCAATGGAGTTCCCCGCCATAGACTTTCAATGGGGAAACTGCCGCCATTGAAGTCTATGGGAAAAACCACAAATCTTTACATTCGCCCATACTCCGTCTGGTTGTTCGGAGAGGGCTGGGAATGGCCATGCATTAATGCCGGAACCTTGGCTACATGCCACCCAAATCCCAGCCCTCTGTTCCTTCCAGAACCGGAGATATGGACTTACATTTTTCACCATTTCGCACTTCGCCATTTTCACACCACGCGGCTTTTCCCCATTAGAATCAATGGCCGGCACCGCCATAGACAATGCATGGGCGCACGCCGCGATTGGATTCAATGGGACCTCCACTCCGCCATTAAAGTCAATGGCGCGACCCTCCTTCTCCGCTCGACCCTTTACGGGGGTCCCTCATTCCTGGACCCGGTGGGGGTCGTGTGTGGAGGTTTCTAGGGGCTAGGGGCAAGAAGAATTTTATTCCCAGGTGCCCTAGAACCTAAGATTCCCACGCCAATTGTCATTGAACTTGACCGAAGTGATTAAGCTCTTTTCAAAGACATAGTCTCCGCTTTTGCGGTCTGCGGTTTGGATGACTGCCAACCTGTTCCTTGAGGCCGGCGTCGAGGAATCTCCATTGAAGTCAATGAGCCCCATTGACTTACAATGGGAAACCGCTGCTCCTCCTCTCGGACACCACCTGCTGGTCGTCGCTGGAAAATAGGTCCAAAACCGCTACTTCTGCCATTAGAATGCATGGAGTCTCAATGGCGACCTTTGGAAGGCTGCAAAATGGAGCCTGAAAAGGTGGGAAAAGGGAACAAAGGGCTATAATCACTGAATTAACATTAAATGACAGTCTTATCTGTTCCTTGTGGTTTGGAGGGAAAATCTTCCCGACACACACGGACTCCCGACACACACGGACTCCCGACACACACGGACTCCCGACACACACGGGCTCCCGACACACACGGTCTCCCGACACACACGGGCTCCCGACACACACGGGCTCCCGACACACACGGGCTCCTGACACACTCGGACTCCCGACACACACGGACTCCCGACACACACGGACTCCCGACACACACGGACTCCCGACACACACGGACTCCCGACACACACGGACTCCCGACACACACGGACTCCCGACACACACGGACTCCCGACACACACGGACTCCCGACACACACGCACTCCCGACACACAAACACACACACCGTGTCACTCACTTGCGTGTTATGGCCTTGAGGACTCTGAGTTGTGATTCTCGATCCTCATTTACCCCAACATACAGCAGCTTGTCAAACCTGGGAGAGAAAACACAGATCAGGGTAAGAGACATAAGCGAGAGATTGATAAGTGGCCAAAGAAAGAGAGGGACAGAGAGGGACAGAGAAATATACACACACAGTAAGAGGCGTGCGCTGTACATTATCACTGACAGGCAAACAGGACTGCGTGCGTCAAACTCCGAGACACAGGCAGGGATGCGTGCATAAACTCCGAGACACAGACAGGGCGTGTGTCACCTCCTGACAGTGTTAGACAGGGCTGTGTGTGTGTCACCTCCTGACAGTGTTAGACAGAGCTGTGTGTGTCACCTCCTGACAGTGTTAGACAGGGCTGTGTGTGTCACCTCCCGACAGTGTTAGACAGAGCTGTGTGTGTGTCACCTCCTGACAGTGTTAGACAGAGCTGTGTGTGTCACCTCCTGACAGTGTTAGACAGGGCTGTGTGTGTCACCTCCCGACAGTGTTAGACAGGGCTGTGTGTGTCACCTTGTAGGCGGACGCTCACAGAGGTATACAAGGGAGACTGATTATAGTGAAATTAAATAAGCCTTTTATTGTGCCTGTTTCCTTAACATCAGGAAACCATCCAAACAAGGGGTAAACAAAACTTCTATTCACTTGGGAGTATTTCTAGTGAAATACTATGCAGTTCACAACTCCCTTAGATAAGCATGTCTCCCAGACCCAAACATATAGCATGAAATGAACAGATATAAAAAGTCTTGTAAATAAAAGTCTTATCTGTTCCTTGTGGTTTGGAGGGAAAATCTTCTCTGTCCCTGGTTGCTACCTTTTCTTCAGGGTTTGTCAGCATTCAGGTTTAGAAGTTTCCCCTGTGTCTTGAAAGCAGCTCTGCTGTTTCTTCTGGCAGGGCTCAAGACAAGTGTCTCCAAGTTCAGCTCAGGTGTGAGCTAAGGAGTCTCTCTTCCTGCCTCAAAAGACAGGCTTTTCTAAGCCATCAGGCACGTGGTGTTTGTTAATTGACTACCAGCAGTTAACCACCACACTGCTGGATTAGAGGCATATTTCCTGAACAGGGATAACTCCCCTGTTACATACCTCCCCTGTTTGTGGGAAGCTCAGGCTTGCCACGGCCAAAGCCCATCCTTCCACTCTCATTCTAGATCTCTCTGTGACTTGAATGAGAGTGGATGGAGGAAGAGAACCCTCAGTCCCGCTGGGATTGGAGCCCTTTCTCCAGTTCATTCGTGTCTCCTCCCGACGGTGCTTGAGATCAGCACTCCTCAGTCGCTCGAGGAGAACTTTTTCTAAGTACAGTCTTTTTGCTACGTGCGCGGTCATGAGATTTCCCTCGCGTCGGGTGCTCCTCTTATTGTAGGCAGACTGTATAGCAGCAGTTGCAGAGCGTTTAAAAACAGCCCTTTGAGTTTTCTGCTCTTGAAGCCGTCTCTCTGCCCTTTTCCCACTCAATGGGGTTGCTAGTTCAGCCTCTTTGAGATTAAGTTGCAATTCCACATCCACTTCCAGAGAATGTCCCATCTTTTCAGCTTCATCAGCTAAGGATTCCTCTGGTTTTAATTCAGCACGTGTACCTTATTTTGTTGCCTGCTGAGTGGCTGAAGGTTTTGCTAGTGCTTGTTTAGGTGGTTAAAATTTTGCAACCTTGTCTTTCAGACGAGCGGTATTCCCAGCTCTCACTGTACCCTTGTGTTCATGGGTTTTTGAGGCTGTGGGATACTGATGTCTGAGAAGGAGCCCCCTGTTAGAATATGGTTGAACATCCTCAGCAAGTGCGGGGACAGGATTCCTATATATTTTTTATAGTACAAGTTAGAAAATCCATCTGGGCCTGGAGCTTTAGCAGGTTTAAGGTTAGCAACTACTTCTTGTAGTTCTTCCGCTGTAAACTCCGTACCAAGGAACTCCCGCTCCAACCTTGTTAGTTTTGGTAGTTCCGCTTCGGCTAAAAATTCGCCTAAAGCCTTACTTGTTTTAGCGTTGTGTCGAACCTTCTGGCCATCGTATAACTTTGCGTAGTAAGCTCTAAACTCCTCGACTATGTGTTTGGGATTGGCTGTTAACTCTCCCGTTCTAGTCTTAAACGCATGGATTGTGTAGTTGTGTTGTTTATTGCGAATTTTCCTAGCTAGCATGGTATCTGGCATGTTCGATTTTTCAAAAAATTTCCTCTTTGTCCAACTTAGTTCTTTCTCAGCCTGGGAGGTGAGGAGGAGGTTAAGTTCTATTCTTACGTCCTTCAACTCCTTTAATGTGTCGGCGCTACCGGATTGGGTATGCTGTATAGAGAGCTCATGGAGCCTCTCACTTAGCATCTTTGTTTTAGCTTCCCTCGCTTTTTTCTTACCCGCTGCTATATTTATCAGGACCCCTCGCATAGTGGCCTTGTGAGCCTCCCACAAGGTGACGTGGGACTCCACACTGCCGGTGTTAATTTTAAAGAATTGTGAGATCTCATCTTTAATCTGTTGCGCGGTCTCTGGGATCTTGAGTAAAGACTCATTTAGTTTCCAATTTGCTCCCGGGCTGGCCAGTTTGATCTGGGAGCACCTCAGCTCAATTGGTGCGTGATCTGACCATGAAATATCATGGATCCCTGAGTGGGTGATCTGGGGGACCAATCTAGCTGACACCAAAAAATAATCGATCCTGATGTAACTGTCGTGTGGGTTTGAGTAGAATGTGTAACTCCGCTCCCCAGAGTGTTGTTCCCTCCAAATGTCCACCAGTTGATTCTCTCTGATCCCCTGTCGGAGTGCTGTGACCCTTTCCGCTCTGTCTCTATGTTTCGTCTGTGTTCTGTCCATGTCTGGGTCTAAACTTTTATTAAGGTCCCCTGCGAGTAATATGCTGCCCTCCGCGACCCTGTTTAGGAGTGCAAAGAAAGATCTAAAGAACTGTGGGTCATTCTCGCATGGGACATAGACCGAGGCCAAGGTCAGGCTACTATTTTGTATTGTCCCTACCAAAATAAGATATCTGCCCTCTACATCTCTTTTAATTTGATCTATTTTGAATGGGAAACTATTATGTAGAAGTATAGCTACCCCTTTTTTTTCCGCTCTTGCTGATGCTAGATAAAACTGTCGGTACTGAGCGTCTAAAAACCTGGGGTCGTGTCTGGCTCTAAAGTGGGTTTCCTGCAGAAACAGGACGTCTATCTTTTTTTTCTTGTATTCAGAAAAGGCAGCTCTCCGCTTCTGCGGGCTGTTAAAGCCTTTCACATTGTGAGACAACCAGTTTACAGACATTGTGATATGGGTAGATCTGCTTACCCCATTCTGTGCACAGGTACAGTGACTTTGCCGGATGGTGGCTGAGTTGCCGCTGGGCTGCGTAGCTCCAGTTGATCCAATGAACAGTCTGTGTGGGGGGTCGGGACAGGCGGGGGGGGGAGACACTCACAAATACATACCAGGAAGACAACACAACATATAGTATAGACATCATCATAGACATCATCATAAACAACATAGTCAACAACTGTTGTAGGTCCGAGCTCATATGCCCGGGGACCCCGTGCCCTTGCATCCAACACACAGTTCCTCCACGCAAGGTTCCAGTTCTGCAGGAGGTCCACATTCCCCGGGACTTTCCCCACTGACCTAGATGTTCCCTGGTCAGTGCGGTCTAGGCCCATGCCTACTGCCAGGAGAGCGGGGCAGCCGCCCAACCCCCTGTGCTATGGATCATTATAGTGCTCAAAACTAAATACTCCTGTAATACATGCAATTGCATGCTTCTTACACCCAGCTATCCTAGAAAACCCTAATTCGTAGCTGTATGTCCTATTCCCAAACATATAACTTTGTGTGTTAACTAACCTACTGCGCTAACCATTTGCGATTCCGTTTGATTATCTATCCCCTTCGTTTTCTTTTGCTTCTCATTTTGCTTACTCCCCCCCCCCCTTTCTCCTCTCCTAACCCTTCTGTATTCCCCCTAATCCTTAACTCTTCTTCCCCCTTTTCCTTACACCTCGCCTTACCCTCTCCCCCCTCCCCTCCCCTTCCTATCACTCTTTAACGTCTGTCAACCCCTCATGCCGTGACCCTCTCCTCCCTTGTTCTCCTCTGCCCCCCTTTGTTCCTATCTTCCCCTGCATTTCTATCCGTTTTCCGCCTGCTGGTTATAGTACCTGGTGCTCTGTGCCTCATCCTTGACCGCGCTTTATATTTCCTCTCCTCGATCCATTCTCCCGGGTCCCACCCCCCCCCTTGTGAGAAGTCAGGTCTCTCGGCCGAGGAATGCGCGTACCTCTGCCTCGAGACCCCACCTCTCCCCAGCTCCACTTCCAGGTTGATCCACCGGTGATGTCAGTTCCGGTCGCCCGTCCCCTGTCTCTGACGTCAGATCCATTTGTCATCGGCTCGGGTAAGTGGGACCTCCCTCTTCCTCCACTCCTCCCGTGACTCCTCCTCTGCATCCTCCTGTACCGCCCACTTTTCTCTGCAGCAGTCCATTCGCGCCTTTTGCAGGGGCACCATGTTAGCCCGCGAAGAGTTCCCGCTTCTTTTCGGCACCACGATGTCTCCTCAGGCAGGTGCAAGAGGCGCCATCTTTTGTACATTGTCTCTGTATTTAAACCAGGCATTTTCTTGTCTTTCCCTGAGGTTGATTTACATGGGGACAGCACAGAACCCTATCTTTAAGCAGTGGTAACAGGGTTTAAACATGAACTTTTGCCTGCACCTAACACCTGTGACACCCCAGGGGGCAACGTGCCGTCCCAACCAGCCAGGAGCACCGGGAATACAACTGGGGGGCATCAATCAAGCAGACTCTCCAACTCAGGGTTTATTTTTATTTTTGGCTTTCTTGCTTTATGCAGCCCTGTTCACTTTTGTCCAGGTTGTCTCTGATGACGGGCGCTGCTCTGCTTGCGGCGGGAGCGTGTCTTTGACTCCTAAGGTTTTCAGGAGCGCTGCCCCTTCTTCCAGATGCCGCATGTTGTGGGCCTTACCATCTTTAATGACAAGGAGTCCAAAGGGGAAGACCCACCTGTAGCGTATGCCCCTATCCCTCAGCACCTTTGTTAGGGGTTGTAGGGAACGTCTTTTATTAAGTGTAGTGGGGGATATGTCTTGGTAGACTGACAGTTTCACACCATCGAATTGAAGTGTAGGGTATGCCCTGGTGATTTTGCAAATCTCCTCTTTTATTTTAAAGTAGTGTATGCGCGTGATGACATCTCGTGGGGGGTTGTTGGGAAGAGGCTTCGCCCGCAAGGCACGGTGGCATCTGTCTAGCTGGAGCTCCTGAGGGGATTTATCTGGCAGCAGGGACTCCATCCACCTCCCCGCGAAATCCTCGACGTCCAGGACCTCCTCAGGTATGCCTCTCAGCCAGATATTATTTCTTCTGTCTCGATTTTCTCCGTCTTCCTGCTTCTCTTCTAGTTCCAACAGCCTTTGTTTTATTTGGGCAAGTTCTTGCCCTGTGTGCTGACACTCCATAGAAATGTCCATTTGCTGCTCCAGATCGTGGGTGCGTTCCCCTATCCCCTGTATATCTTTGCGCAGCCCATCCATTTCATGACGGAAAAATTCTTTTATTTCTTTTAAAAATTTTGTCATGTCCTTCCTTAGGACAGGCTGCATCTCCGCGTCTTCCTCTGGGTCCCCCCTTCCCTGCGTGGAGTCCGTATCGGAACTCCCGCCCACTGACATGGCCATCTCGTCCCTGGTCTTTGCCTGCTCAGTGTGCCAGAAGTAGGATCTCAGGTCTAGGGACTTTCGCTTTGTGCTTTTCGTGGTGGCCCGGGTTATTGGCATAGCCGCCGCTTCTGCGCTTCGTATGGTGTGTTTTGCGCCGTGATAAGTCGGGTGTTTAAAGTATTTATTTATTTAATTGCGCCGGGGACTGGCGGAGCCTTCAAATTAAGCCGCCATCTCCCGATTCGTCGCTCATGTGCCTCCAAGATCCCTGTTTTTTGAGTGTGTCTTGCAAGTCTCTTCTCAGGGAATTTATCTGCATGCTTTGCTTTCTCTGTGCTTGCTTCCACATTTTTATTGCATTGTGAAGCACTATGAACTTCTTTGCTTGGGCCACAGTTACTTGTTTCAGTTTCTGGACCTTCTTGTGCTCCCTTTTGTGCCGGGTCACCTGGGTTCTAAGCTTGGCCTCTAGCGATGCTTTGGTGACGCTCAGAGTAGCCTTCAGTTTCTCATGCTGCTTTGCGGGGACATACTGGGTAATCAGACGTTCCTGCAGCTCTTGAATTTCTTTAACAGCATGCAGATTGTCTTCCTGCAGAGTTCGCTGCTTCTCCTCGGCCTTCTCTAGGTGCGTACGCAGACCTTGCAGTTGGTTCTGCAGTCGGTGCTCTGCTTCAAACTTCTCACCTTCCAAAAGTCTATTTATTTCTTTAAGCTCATGCAGCTTTCCAGTCTTTTCCTTGACGTCGTCTGTCAAATGAAAATTTTCTTCTTTCAGTTTTAAGTTTTCCCTTTTAAATCTTACATTTTCTCCTTTTTCAGTCTCTGTACTATTCAGGGCCTCCTTGCAGTCCTCCTTCCATTTACGCACCTCTGCTTTAAGAATGACAGTCTCCTGGCGTGAGACTTCCTTCTCTAGGTTGAGGGTCTGAAGCTCCTTCTGAGAGACTTTGTGATCTGTATTAAGATTGACAATTGTTTCTTTAGAAATGTCCAGCTCCTCAGTGAGACTGTGTAGTTCCTTTCTGGAGACTTCCAAGTCTATGCGGTAGCTGTTGGTCTCATGATGTGAGGCATCCAGTGCTCTGCGGAGTGTCTGAACCTCTTTCTGAGATACGTCCATGTTAGATCTCTACAGATCAGGTCCTTTTCTAGGGCAAGCAAAACACAACTTCTGCCGGGAGCACATGGAACGCAACGGATATGGGATGCTTTCAAATAGTATGGCAGACGAGCTCGGAGCTGTAAGAATTCAAGGAGGCTGATGGTTGAATTCCCACAATTAACTTTAATGGTTCATGAAGCAGGTTTTATACATAAGGCAGGGACAAAAATACAGTTGTCATCTGTTACAAATATGGGTACACATCTAAATTTACATGTAACCTCTACATAATGCCTTTTCTGTAGATCTTAAAACATTTAACTGCTGAGCAAGAGAAATATACAATGGTGACTTATAAGGCAGCCCTATCCTCTGTAGCCTTGTTTTAACAACATATGACAGGCACTGAACAGTTGGTCTAAAAGCTATTTACAATTGCCTCCCGTGAAAATAGCAAGGCCAACGTATTCTGTTTAACCTTATCAATTCCAGAGCTGACAGAAGACAGTTTTAACCTTACAGTCCCTCCTTTTGTTCTGAAAGAACAAACCAATTGACCAATCCCATTTATTCTTCTGCAAACCACTCAGGAGAGGAAAAACTCCAAGGGAGAAACCTCCAAGAGACCATGTGCCTGCAGAAACCTATCTCTTTTCGGTATCTCAGAGATGAACATATGGAAGTTGACGAGTACCAAGACTATTGGTATTTCTCGCTCTCTTTGTGGGAGGCATATACATAATGGTCGAGCTAGAAGCAGAAACAGTTTTCTTTGGCAAAAATAGAGCTGATTACACATTTAGCCATCTAGATTAATTCATACACACAGAGTAATAAACCTGCGATTGCTATGATTCCATAAAGAATCTTCATTCCCAATGCGCCTAGCCAATTTCCAAGGCCAAAGGTAAAATCAAACTCTTTTGTTTCCTCTCGCATTCTAGATTGAATTTCTGCTAGAGTATCCATATCATGGTGTATACTTTTTGATTGGGTGTCAATATAAGAACAGCATTCTTTACCCACTAATTTACAAACCCCTCCTTGTGCTGCCATCAGATAACCCAATGCCATACAATTTTGCAAAACTACTGTTCTTATCTATTGCTGAGCCTTAAAAATAGCGCCTTTTAGTATCGTGTAAAAACGGCATTTATATTGACTACTGAAAAATCTCCTTTTGCATATAAATCATACATTCCTAAAAGGGTATTAGACCTCCCGCTACTCTCTTAACTGAGCTATTTTTAATAATTAATGCCTTTCAATTTCGTATTCTTTGCTTAGGTATGATGAACATTATTTAAATTCTATTTCTGAGCATAAGTGGGGGTTGGTGTGGGTTAATATTTCCTAGGAGCGACTGCCCAACACATACATCTTACATACTACATTTACTCAGAATATCGGAACAGACAAAATGGCTGCCATAGTCAAAATGGTTGACTTGTGATCCTTTCCTTGTGGTTGACACACGCCCTTGGGTGACCTCCCCACCTTCCTCATATCCAATCTTCTCAGTCCCCTCTTATCCTTTAGAGACAGTCTTTTTAAAGAACAGTTAACCATATCATAGTCCTGCCGGACCAAAAAAATAGTCCCGTAGTGCATAACTTGATTCCTTTCTGGCCATTGTATTGGCCGAGTTGATTTCTTTTTTCAGTCTCTTCTTCTGGGGGACTGCTGACATCTTCATCACCAAAAAGAGACATAGCATCGGTGGGGGGGTTGCAACGCACTTCTGGACCAAAGTTTTGCTGTTCATAACACAGAGAGTAATGAGTAGGACAGACACACATACAAAAACATCCACTAGTTTCGCTCCCAGCGAAATAATCTAAACACCAAGTCCCAACAAATCTCAACCCTCAACTCTACCTTCAAACACTGGAAGCACTTTCCCAAATAACATAACCTGGTCTAGTTGCAGGATAATAATTTATCTATCCTTCTATCACAAAGTCAATAATTTCCCTAGGGTAAACTTGTATTTCTACTCCCTTCATAACCAATTTCTTATATATATAGTTCTACAAATATCTTATAGCCTCTTGTCTTTTTCCAAGGGGTTAAATACAACTCTCGTGTCCCTGGGGTGCAACTTATGGGGTATGGATAGTACATTCGATATATTGCACCTAAGATGTGGGCTTTGTTTACCAGGATTCCATTATATAACAAAATATTCTTGTTACTACCCTATCGTCTTCATGTGGACACCACTTACAGTATATAAACCTAATAGAATAAACATTGTAATTAAAATAATAAAACCTGTAAAAAGAAAGGTTATTAAAAGTTCAAAGTTCATATGTTGAGGTCCGATTTTTCTTCTTATGAACTTTTCTCCTTTTTTTGGTTAGTGCCGGGTTTTCTTATGAACCAAAACACCAACTGAGAACGGCTGTGTCTTTAGGCCTTCCCTCCTGTGTTGAGGTTTAATTTTGAAGCGACTGTGGGTGCACTTGTGTAACATGGATCCAGGAAAAATACTCTGACTGGGTAGAATCTGGAATAGGGCTCTCCACTTTAGATGAAAAGCGCTTTTGCGTCACCTTTATCTTCATCTAATTGGAAGGACTGCACCTGGACATAAGACACTCAGACAATTGCATTAGTTTCACACAATAGATGCTGATTAAAATCGTCTGTTTAGAGCATAATCATACAACATTAAATCTACAAGGTACCTAGGGTGACCACTGGTCTTCCCATGAGAGAAAATTATATCTGATTGTCACATTAGGCCAGGCCAAATACACCTTTATATTTAAGGGATCAATCACAAGGCAAAACAGGCAGAAAAATAAACGGTGGTTTATTCGGATAAGACCTAGAAAACACACAAGAAACAGAGAATAAACTTTGGGGAACCTTATACTTATTAGGAAAATAACTTGGGGAGATTTGGACTCGAAATCCAGGAGTCTGGGGGGCACAGGGAGGCCCTGGTGTAATTCACACTGCGTACCGTCAAATCATGCCTGCTTTCTGGGGTAAATTAAGTGACTACCAGCACTTTGGCCCCACAACTCCTGCAACCAAAATAATTATATTTCCACCCAAATATCCCCCTAAAACTGACACACAAGAAATTTCACAGTTCCGCTAAGGGAATATGACATAGAAAATAACAGGGTCAGTTCACTTTCAGGCACTCCATATCTGAGCTGGGGCATTGGAATGCTTATTCACATGTAATTCACCAACCTGGGTTTTAATCACAGGACAAACACAATGCATTGCAGGTTTAGAACACATAAAACAAACATGTAGACACAAGAGCTTGCACTCCACCATTTGTACCTATCATGTGGGGTTCTAAAACCTTCTCTTCTCTAAGACACCAGCTAAGAATACCTTGCTGGCAGACAAGACAGGCCAAAATAACCCCTCCCTTTTCCCTCATGTGCCAGGAGACTCTCCTCTGTAGCTATTTCTCATAAGGGGCCAATCATACAAGGCAATCCACTTATAAGCTTGCACAGACAGCTGCAGGCCCATGAGGCAAAGGGAATACACAGAGAATGCATTAACTAGCCCACTGGGCTTACACAGTTAACCCTACATACACAGTTCCTAGTTTATACCCATATGGGGGTATAAAAAAAGAAAAATTACAGGCAACATAGTAAGGTACAATATTATACCCGAGCCAAGAGCTGACACTCTCAGCCCTTGCCATATGGTTTCAGGGGCAGACAGCAATAACACCCTCATTTTGTTCACTTGTATTACATGTGAACAATATCACATAAAGGATAACAGCATTTAAAGCATAACCGTAATGGCATTGCTTGATGTATAGCAAAACTAACCAAAAACCTTTGTGTATAACATTTTCATAAAAAATCTCAAAAGAACCGTACTGAATATAAATATAATCTGCTATAGTCTTCTGACAGAAACTTTTAGAACACAAAATAGCATCTGATTTGCTGAAAGAACAACCTGTAGCATAAAAAACTCATAGACACAGATTTAAAGGTGGGACACATTTGAGAGAAAAAGATGGTTAAAAATGATAAAATATTAAATATTTGATCAACTTTGCAGAAAAATAATTCCATAGAGAACCCTCTAGTATACTGGCAGACCTGGCTAGGGGCCATCTTCCTTGTCCGTTGCTTTACTGCTATTTCAGGGTCTGCACACTTATACGTACCGAATAGAAGGAAAGAAAGAATCCCTTTAATGTGGCACTAAGAAGGTTCACCCTAATTAAAACTTGATTTTATTATAACTGATTAAAATAAATTGTTTGGAATAACCACATACAAAACAAATATACAATAATACTTAAAAGACAGAGAGGTGTGATAGGGTGTTTAGTGGAGGTATGATTATGTGTCCACTGTGTGTCTTCAATAAAGCTTTGGTGTTCTACTTTGGACTGTGATGTCATTGGCTGTTTTGCTGGTTCTCTGGATGCACCACTCCCTTCCACATGTAATGTACTGTTCCTACAATTTATCAGTAACCTGACTATTACAGTAGCTTATGACAAGATATAATGAACACCAAATATCTGGGTTGAACTGAACGAGGCTTAGATATAATAAAATATAATTTATTCTTTGAAAAATGTGAACACATCAAAAAACACTGGCGACAACCTTTATTCTAACTCGGCTAGCTCCGCGAATTTCAGATTATCCTGGTTATTTGCGGTTTTGTGTCGTTTTCGCCCGGGGTGAATTGCGTTATTTTCGCTGCTTGGATTTAAGCATTTTATTCCTGCTGTCTGCAATACTGCAATGCCGTGTAAAAACTCATGGGGGCGTTTGCGAGCTGTTGTTTTTGAAGCCGAGAAGCCGACCCCTGGCGAGATGTGTTTGCAGCAGAGAGAGATCCGCTGCTCTCTCTGCGCAAACATCGGTACATTAAAAATTATTTAAAATACATTTTTATTCATAGTGTAGATGTGCAGCGGGTCTCCGGAGCTGAACCGCATTGGTTTCAGGTCCGGGGACCCTCTGCTTCCCGAGATACAGGCCCCTTTATGCGGTGCCGGTATCCCTCTGCATTTAAAAGTCCCGATCACGTGACCGCGGAATGTAAACAAAGCAACTCTTTCTCAATGGTGGCATAGGCCACCTCTCTGGGAAGTAGTTTTTGGCTGAGGTACACCACAGGGTGCTCTCTACCATCGTCCCCCACTTGGCTCAACACAGCCCATATGCCATAGTCCGAGGCATCAGTCTGTATGAGGAAATGTTTGGTATAGTCTGGGGCAGCCAGGATGGGGGCCCCAGCAAGCGCAGTTTTCAGTGCCTGGAAAGCAGTTTCTGAACTATGGCTTCTACCTTGGCTGGCTCTGGTTTGAGGTGCCCTCCACCCACCCTGTGCCCTAAGTATAGGACCTCTGCCATCCCTACCATACACTTGGTGGGTTTCAAGGTAAGCCCAGCCTCCCTGATCCTTTCCAGCACCGCAGCTACATGTCCTAAGTACGAGTCCCAGGAATTACTAAAGACAGCAATGTCATCTAAGTAAGCCCTGGCATAGCTCTGCATCCCTTCCAGTAACCTATTGACCAGGCGTTGGAAGGTAGCCGGGGCATTCTTCATCCCAAATGGCATCACTAAAAACTCATAGAGGCCACTTGGAGTGATGAATGCTGACTTCTCCCTAGCCTCTAGGGTCAGTGGGATTTGCCAATAGCTTTTGCTCAAATCCATAGTGGTCAGATACTTTGCCCCCACGAGTTCATCCAGTAACTCATCCATGCGGGGCATGGGGTAGGCATCTGACACCGTCCCAGCGTTGAGCAAGCGGTAGTCCACACAAAACCGGGTGGTCTTGTCCTTCTTAGGAACTAGGACTACCGGGCTTGCCCAAGGATTCTGGGACGGAGTAATAACCCCTAGGGTCAGCATCTCCTCTATCTCCTTCTCCATACTGGTGTTGACCTCTGCTGACAATCTATAAGCGTGCTTATGAGAAGGCTGCAGATCCCCTGTGTGCACTGGGTGTTTGGTGAGATGTGTGGTCCCTGGCATGTCAGTGAAGAGGGCCCTATACTTAGCTAGCATGTCCCTGGATTCTCCCTTCTGCCTAGCACTCAACTGTGCCCCTATCTCCACCTGCTCCACAGTGTGTCCCTGCCTAGCCTCCCCAAGGAGATCAGGCAGAGCATTGCTCGCCGGATCCTTCAGCAGTGGGCTACAAATGGCCATCACTGCTCCCATTCTCGATGCTCTGTACTCTTTCAACATGTTAATGTGATATGTCTTGTGCCTCTCAGGCTCTAACTGTACAACATAGTTGCACTCATTCACCTTTCGGATGACCGGGTATGGTCCCGACCAGGCAGCCATTAACTTGTTCTCCCGAGTGGGTTTGAGAACAAGCACCTGCTGTCCTGGGGTGAATTCCCTTCTACGGGCATTCCGGTCATACCATTGCTTTTGCTTGGTCTGAGCGGCCCTGAGGTGGTCCTGGGCACTGCAGCTCCTGAATCCAGCAAGCCGACTGCTTGCCGGTCACCGACGGTGACCGGGGTGAGATGTCTGCTCCGGCCGTCCATCTGCTGCAGGTCCGCGCTGAGATGTCCTCCGCTCCTGGCTGTAGGCACCGATGACACCGGGACAGGCGTTGCATGGGACGTCTCGCTGGGCGTTGGTTCCATGACCGGTCCGGAGTCTGTGGTGGAAGCCACCCGCACGCGGGCTACCGGCTTCGCAGCTGGAGTGCGTTGCCCCTGATGGGGTCCGCCGGAACGCAGGGGTTCCGGGCAATCTGGTCTGATGTGACCAGGGCGGTTGCAGTTGTTGCACCGGCGCTCGTGCCGGAGCTCCCCCGCCTTCTGTGAACTGCTGCCCGCAGGCGGCCTCTGAGTCCATTGTGGGGGTATTGGCAGACTTTCTGCCCAGTGCCGCCGCCACCGCCACCTTGGCTACTGGTTTGGCGGTCATCAGGGCTCGGCTGGCCACATAGTCATCTGCAAGCCTCGCCGCCTCCTGGTAAGTCTTGGGCTTCTTGTCGTACACCCAAGCCCTCACCGCCGGCAGGCACTGCTCCATGAGCTGCTCCTGAAAGATGAGGTCCAGCAGGCGTTGGTAAGTCCGTGCCTCATAGCCCTCCACCCAGCGTATCCCGTACAAAGCCATGCGGGTCACGTAGGTGACATAGGACTCCTGGGCTGCCCCTCTTCCTGCCGGAATCTACCCCGGTAGGCTTCAGGGGTAAAACCGTACTGAAACAATAACAGTTCTTTCAGGTGTTCATAGTCATCAGCATACTCATCTGGAAGCGCCATCATTGTCTGCTTAGCCAAGCTGGACAGTAAGGGGTCCAAACGTGCAACCCTATGCAGGGGAAGCACTTTGTACCGCCGGCACTGCGTTTCAAAGTTCTTTAAGAAACTGTCAATCTGGTCAGTGCCTTCCACGAACTTGGTGAGACTGTGCTGGTCCAGCTTAAGTTCATCGTTGTTGGGTTGGACAGGGGGGCAATAAGCGGGTCTGTTCACTGCCATAGTGATAAACTGCAGCCGCTCCTCCGGTATCCCTCTGTCTCCCCACGCAGTAATCCGTGCCAACATTTCTGGGGTGAACGGACTGGTAGCCGCAGCAACCAATACCCCTCCTGTTGCACTGCTCCCGGGAGGTGCACTCGTTCCCTCCCCGAGATTCCGCCGCCCCGGCACTGGGTTCCTTCCCTGATCTCCGGGTGGCTGTATAAGGGCAAGCTGAGCCGTATCCTGAGACTCTGCAAGCCGGGCTTCATAGTCACTGATTGCGTCAACCATGTCTGCGACCTCCTGGTTCTCATAGGGCAGTCCATATTCACGGCACTTGTAATTCAGCTGAGCTCGGGTCCACATGTTGGATGAGCCTTCAGCCTCGCTCATGGTTCAGTCGCAGCAGTGAGGTGGTGTTACAACTTGTGTTAACTGTTGCACTACTGTGTGTTCAATATCTTTAGTCCCAGGAACTCGCAATTACCATCAAGTTCCTACTGTGTTACAGTATCCCGCAGTATACTGTAACACAGGTCCAGTTCAATCCCGCCGCTTGCCACCAGTTAATTATAGAGCTTGTCACGATAGCTTATGACAAGTGTGACATAGTCCAAAGATGTTAGGCAGCTTTCTGCCCCATTTTAGAGCAGAAAGTGCAGGAATCGTTAATGATCCGTTCCACAGCTTCCCATTAACTCAGGCAGCTGGATGGAAAATCCAGACCACAGATTACAATGGCTCTAGTTCTCCCTCACCTGCTCTTCTAATCACATGCACAGGTATTTAGAGCAGGGAGGTTTTGCATTTCACTCTCTCTCCTTGGAGCCTGGGGGCTGGGGGTGTCGCTGCTCCCCTGCATCCAGTATCGAGGTTGACGGCCTCTCCACGTATGACAGTACCAGAGGATTTGCCTGGACTCCACGAACAGATAAGACAAAACAAATGATTACTGCTGTTGCTAAAAGACTGTGCTGTATCTTGTGTCCCTAAATGAGAGAGCATTGTTTTAAGCTGGGGAACCAGTTTAGTTGGCCAGCAGCTGTTAGAGAGACTGATTCTGATGTGTAGTTAGATCCCTGAAAGGGATAGGATTTGCTTATATGATTTTGGTTTTATTTCTTGAAATAACAGTGTGGGAAATATTGTAACACTGAAATGTGTGAACTGCTGAATGAAAGTATCTGAGTACCTCTAACCTTCACATGTTAAAGCTGCAGTACCTTACTTGGATGAAAATAAAGCAGGCAGAAGCCTGAGTTAAGCAGCATAATACTTTGCATGATCCTGTTTGTTGTATAATTAACCCTAGAAGACTGTGTCGGGAAGAACCCAGACAGACGTCAGCACTACAAAAGAGGGGCGTTTGTCACACAAGATATAATGAACACCAAATATCTGGGTTGACCTGAACGAGGCTTAGATATAAAAAAAATATAATTTATTCCTTAAAAAGGTGAACACAGCAATATAGTACAATTAACAGACAAGATGGTAACACTTACTTAAGGTTGGGGAATGGAGAAGTATCAGCTAGCAATTCTCCATCAATCCGGTGACATTCCAGGTGGAATCAGAAGCACAACTCCAGCAATCCAGTGACATTCAAGATGGTATCAGAAGCACAACTCCAGCAATCCAGCACAACTAAAAACTGTAGGGTTGACACAGTTTATATACCTGTGTAACCCTTTTCTTAACATTGAACACAGCCTATTGGTGAACAATTATCTGTATCCACTCTCTAATGTGAAGACACAGACTAACCCATGCCCTCAGGTAACAATTAGACTGTCAGAGTTTGTTGATTGAGTAATACTTAATCCCTAGACATTGGGTAAACAATCAAGGCAGTTAGCTTTTTGATCACCGTGCTTAGGCTACTCAGCCGTCTGGCCTTCATGACCTGTTAGCCTAGCAAATGGCGCGTGCATTTTCAGAACAGATCCAAAATAAAATACATATACACTTTAATATCTACACATATTAATAAGTTCCAGTCTGGTGGGCTCAGTGGGTCGACCTTTGCCAGTTTTTAATGCCTACAGTGACTCCACATATTGGCCAAATAGGAACTCTCTGCGACCTCCAGAACTGGAGATACAGAAATGCACTTTAAAACATTAAAATACATGCTTATAATGAAACATGGGAACAGGGGAACATACATTTTCAAGGTACAACAAGGTGCAAACCTCATTCCTGGACCGCAGTCCAGTTAACCTCTTGTCTCTCTTGTGAGGTTATGGGATGGCTATATGGGGTGCAACCCCTTTAATACCGGGCCATCCCCTTTCTCCCTCTAAAGATACGTCCACCTCTATCGGGACACTGTTGACCTCCTGTTGTGAGGCATTCAGCTCTATACGAAGTGTGTGAACCTCTTGCTGGAAGACTGTCATCTGCTTCAGTGCCTCCTCATACTTCCGCTTTAGCGTAGCCACCATTTTATCAGATTGGCTCTGCTTTTCATCCATGGCAGAAATAGTAGCATTTGCAGTATCTAGCTCAGTCTTGAGATCATCCAATTCTGTCCTGGCTAAAGAGTAAATTGTGAGCACATCTTTTGTAGCCTCACGTTATTTTTCTGTAGCTCTGTGTAACCATCTTCCTTTTGTTTCAATTGTTCACGGAGCATATCACAGTCATGCCTGGCATTTTTCAGGGCATCTTCAGGGCTGGTCAAGGGATCGTCACTCACTGGTTCCGGCTCCACTTCCCTGGGATGGTTGGTTGAGGGTTCCTCACTGTTGGCACCGGACAGACACTTCTTTGGGGTACACGACTTCTGCCTTGGGCCCTCTGGATATTCGGTTAACCGCGGGATGAATTCTCCATTTTCTCTAGGCTGCAGGGCAACTCGGTCCCCCTTTTCCTCCACAGGATCTGCGGACGTGTCTGTTCCTTCCACGGTAAGTGAAGAACCGCTTTTCTTTTTCCGCTTTTTTGTTTTGGATGACTCCGTCCTATCAGGAATACTGGGGTCTCCTTCTTTATTTGATACTTTAGCAGCTTCATTATATACGCCAGGCTTTTCTTGCAGTTGCTTTAACTGACAGAAATATTGGGTGATCTGCTGCTCCCGCTCTGTCTCCTGTTGATCATATTCGTCATCATAGAGGGCGGTCTTTTCTGTTCGTGCCGAGTTCAGGCACCCCCACCATTCTTGGGGTGTTTTGTGGGTGTGACTCGGTTTGGGTTCCCCGTAAGAGATGTCTTCCTCTTTATTGGACTGGAAGGGCCACTCTTTCATGGGGTAGGGTTCATTACAGGAACGCTGCATCTTGTCCTCCATTTTTAGGCTATCAGGTGTAATTTTCTTCCTGACCTCAGGAGGCGCTATTGCAGCTGTTGTCACTTTATTTGCTAGAACCCCCAATTGTGGTAGTCCTACAGGTGGGCATATTTTGCTTGTAGAGGTCGTAGCTCTCACAGGCATCTCTGTAGACTTTTTCTTTCTTGGATAAGTTTTACAATATCAGCAGTGCTGTGCACGCATTTACTCTTGTCAGGTATACAGGATGTGCAGTTGCTAGGTAAAAATGTCTATTTGCTTTACGCCATTTACTTGCTAGGAATAATCTCTCATTAGGTATGCTGGATGTGTAGTTGCTAGGTATAAACTTCTGTTTGCTTTACACCATTTACTTGCTTGGTGCAATCTTTCTGCTTCAACCAAATAATGTGATTTTCTGCTTGAGTTCAGTCTCAACTTTGGGTATTATGACATTCACTCTTCACACTTTGGGATACCTTTTACACCGTTCAGCAATTCCTTTTTTATAGTAGGCAATTTTACCCTCAGCACTTGTTTCAGCACAGTCTTGCATCAATTTTCATATTTTTCTGCATATACTCCATTCACAACTGGTAGTCCTATGCGGTGTGGCAGCCTTAACTTGCAGAATCAGTACCGCTCATGGGTCACCATCTGTATTCACTGCTTCAGCTAAACATTTGAAAATAACAAACGACTATCCCTTTCAATGGCTAACTCACTTCTTGAACCCTGACTATGGCTGGAAGGCATCTAATCAGGCAGGTGGTGTTTGTTAATTGACTACCAGCAGTTAACCACCACACTGCTGGATTAGAGGCATATTTCCTGAACAGGGGTAACTCCCCTGTTACATACCTCCCCTGTTTGTGGGAAGCTCAGGCTTGCCACGGCCAAAGCCCATCCTTCCACTCTCATTCTAGATATCTCTGTGACTTGAATGAGAGTGGATGGAGGAAGAGTACCCTCAGTCCCGCTGGGATTGGAGCCCTTTCTCCAGTTTATTCGTGTCTCCTCCTGAAGGTGTTTGAGATCAGCACCCCTCAGTCGCTCGAGGAGGACTTTTTCCAAGTATAGCCTTTTTTCTACGTGTGCGGTCATGAGATTTCCCTTGCGTCGGGTGCTCGTCTTATTGTAGGCAGACTGTATAGCAGCAGTTGCAGAGCGTTTAAAAACAGCCCTTTGAGTTTTCTGCTCTTGAAGCTGTCTCTCTGCCCTTTTCCCACTCAATGGGGTTGCTAGTTCAGCCTCTTTGGGGTTAAGTTGCAATTCCACACCCACTTCCAGAGAATGTCCCATCTTTTCAGCTTCATCAGCTAAGGATTTTTCTGGTTTTGATTCAGCACGTATACCTTCTTTTATTTCCTGCGATACAGCCAGTAGGTATTGGTACGAAACGGGCTTGCTCCGGTACCTCCACTGCGGTCGCGCTCTTCTCCGCCGACGGTTCTCTCGGCTCTGTAGCTGGCTGGGCCTTGGTTCTTCCCGCATGGTTGAAACGGATAACTAAGGCAGCCTTGTCTTTTGTCTCCACCACCTCCATTAGTGTTCCCACAGAGGCACACCGCGGGGTCTCGATCAGTGGCTATGGCTCGTTAGGCCACAGGTAGTACGTGCCGCATTGAGGGCATCGTGCCTTAGTGCTTGGGACCGCTCCAGGTATCCCGCAGTGGACGCACAGACACCGGAGGTATTCGTGGCCCTCCACCTCCACTACCAGTAAGCCTCCTGGAAGCTGGTAGATCGTGGTGCTCAGTTCGGACATTTTTAGCTCAGGGGTGGAACAGTCCAGTGTTTCAGCTCCTTGCTCCTCGATATACTCCATTCACAACTGGTAGTCCTATGCGGTGTGGCAGCCTTAACTTGCAGAATCAGTACCGCTCATGGGTCACCATCTGTATTCACTGCTTCAGCTAAACATTTGAAAATAACAAACGACTATCCCTTTCAATGGCTAACTCACTTCTTGAACCCTGACTATGGCTGGAAGGCATCTAATCAGGCAGGTGGTGTTTGTTAATTGACTACCAGCAGTTAACCACCACACTGCTGGATTAGAGGCATATTTCCTGAACAGGGGTAACTCCCCTGTTACATACCTCCCCTGTTTGTGGGAAGCTCAGGCTTGCCACGGCCAAAGCCCATCCTTCCACTCTCATTCTAGATATCTCTGTGACTTGAATGAGAGTGGATGGAGGAAGAGTACCCTCAGTCCCGCTGGGATTGGAGCCCTTTCTCCAGTTTATTCGTGTCTCCTCCTGAAGGTGTTTGAGATCAGCACCCCTCAGTCGCTCGAGGAGGACTTTTTCCAAGTATAGCCTTTTTTCTACGTGTGCGGTCATGAGATTTCCCTTGCGTCGGGTGCTCGTCTTATTGTAGGCAGACTGTATAGCAGCAGTTGCAGAGCGTTTAAAAACAGCCCTTTGAGTTTTCTGCTCTTGAAGCTGTCTCTCTGCCCTTTTCCCACTCAATGGGGTTGCTAGTTCAGCCTCTTTGGGGTTAAGTTGCAATTCCACACCCACTTCCAGAGAATGTCCCATCTTTTCAGCTTCATCAGCTAAGGATTTTTCTGGTTTTGATTCAGCACGTATACCTTCTTTTATTTCCTGCGATACAGCCAGTAGGTATTGGTACGAAACGGGCTTGCTCCGGTACCTCCACTGCGGTCGCGCTCTTCTCCGCCGACGGTTCTCTCGGCTCTGTAGCTGGCTGGGCCTTGGTTCTTCCCGCATGGTTGAAACGGATAACTAAGGCAGCCTTGTCTTTTGTCTCCACCACCTCCATTAGTGTTCCCACAGAGGCACACCGCGGGGTCTCGATCAGTGGCTATGGCTCGTTAGGCCACAGGTAGTACGTGCCGCATTGAGGGCATCGTGCCTTAGTGCTTGGGACCGCTCCAGGTATCCCGCAGTGGACGCACAGACACCGGAGGTATTCGTGGCCCTCCACCTCCACTACCAGTAAGCCTCCTGGAAGCTGGTAGATCGTGGTGCTCAGTTCGGACATTTTTAGCTCAGGGGTGGAACAGTCCAGTGTTTCAGCTCCTTGCTCCTCGAATGTCAGGCAGAAGTGAAGTTCCTCGCTCTCGCTTCCGGTCCCTCCCTTTGCTGGGGAGGACGCTTCTGATTGGCTCTCCTTATGCCCCCTCCCTCTGGTGGAAACTAGAGGCGGGGCACTCCTTCTTTCAGTGTGACGTGGCCTGGTTTGTTGACCAGTCACAGCACAGGTGGGTGGGCTTTCGCGCCGCTCCGCTCCTCTTGCAGGGGATCTGGGTTTAGCGCCAAACCCCTTCACATCTCCCGCCACATTTCTCGTACAGTCTCTTTGCACGATTCACTTGCGCGCTCCAGGATTGGCGGGAATCGCCATTTTAGTTCGGCTGCTAACTGCTGGGCCGTTGATAGCGCGTTTGTCGCCATTTTGGATTCTTCTTTGCTCCGCGGAGCACATGTAGTGACGGCCGCCATCTTCGATGAGCCCACCACATGTAAATGTGCACTACGCTCAGTGTCTACGGTGTAACACGTTCCTAGACACTGACGAACCTCCACTTGCTCCTTTACACTCTCTGGTGCTCTCTGCATGCTTTCTGACTGTTGCCCACTGATATGAGGTGGCATACCCCAGGCTAGGCAGAACTCCTTACTCGGTGACTGTTCCTGCAAGTGCTCTGTGGTGCATTTTATGTGGGTGCTGGCTAGTGTACCGGGCATCTCCCTAAGTACGGGTGTCCCTACTTTTGGCCACTCATAGTGCGGGCCCTGGGCCATGGTCCCTGGACAAGTTAACAGGCTAACCCCCCCAGTTGCCTCACACTATCTGTCTCAAGGGAATAGAACAGCTATAGCTAGGCACCCATCTTACGCCACCCTCTTAGGGCACCCAGGGCGTACTGTGTGGGAGTCTACGCTCCCCTGACTACCCCTGGTATGACATGCCCTACTTTCTCCAGCACTTGCACGGAGAGTGCACTTCACTCTTCCCGTTCTGCTTCGCTGAAAGCCTGTCCTGTTTCTGATCTCAGCAGCTCGCCTCCAAATGTAACCCATATTCCCCCCCCCCCCAGACACAGATGCCATATCTAGGGTGTAGTGAGGGCTGGCTACATGTGCTTTGGTGGTGCATACCTGACGGTAACAGGAGGGCCTGAGCTTCCCGCGGTGATGTTGGGGACACAGGACCAGGCTTCTGGGGTTGTTGCCTCCATTTCCTTAGTGATGCAGCGCCTCCATCCTCTATAACTTCCCAGGGATGTGGGGTAGGACCCGCATAGAAGAATAACCCTGGTCCCAGGGTGAATGCTCCAGAATCACACAGTCTTATGTAAAATCAGCAGGGTCTTTATTGTCTCTTATCTGGCACACAGCAGCAGCAGTACACGACAGGTTATATGCCCAAGGCACTCCAAAGGTACACCAGACCTCCTCCTCTTCTCCTCTCCTCCAGACTGTACTCCTGCAGGATGATCTGTGGGGGGCCTCAATACCCCCAATGCCCACCTCAGCGGGTATCCTCTGGGTGGGGGTAGATTCTCCCCCTCGCCCCCTCAGTAAGGTGAGGGGCATTGGTCCACTCTAGCTCTGCTCACTCTCCAAACTCTTAGGACCGTAGCCTCTCTCTTCTGGTCCCAGGGCAGAACTTCTCTCCTCCAACTCCCACATAACAAGCCCACATCTTCACAGGAACTGGCTACTAAATAGAGTCAGCCCGACCCCTCATGATGTCAGCAGGACCTCCCCTCTGTCTCATGCCTGCAGCAGAGTCAGGGGCCTGCATCTATCACTCAAGGCAGGGCATGAAGGGGGAAAACCCATGAATACTACTGGCGCCTGCCCTTAACAGGACTTACCACAGTAGGAGAAAGATATGT